>OX411768.1:20969569-21264569 GCA_948252205.1 Orthosia incerta
AAGTATTTTTCTGAGTAGTTCGGGACAATCCACCGAGCCATTTGCTATGTTTGCCAAAAAACAAATGTCATTAATGTTACGTCTTACGTGCAACGGTAAAAAATGGTATCGCTTACAACGGTGTTCGTAGTCGACTGAGAATTGCTTCGCCCTAAAGTCTAAGTATCGCACGAATTTTCTCTGAACGGCTTCAATACGAGATTTGTAGATCTCGTATTGTGGGTTCCAAACTTGAGAAACGTACTCGAGGTGGCTGCGCACGAGGGAACAGTAGAGGACTTTTACTGGTTTTAGAGACCGAAAGCCTGAACAAGCTCTAATAATGAAACCCAGAGCTTTGAGGGCTTTCTTGACAATGGTTTCTATATGATCATCAAAATGTAATTTGCCATCATGGACCACACCGAGATCTCTGATGTTACTCACCTTACTTATGTACGTACCGTCCAGTGTATATCCCGAACCAATGATAGTTTTCAGACGAGTAAATACTACATGAAAACATTTAGATACGTTTAGTTGTAATTTATTGATTTTGCAGTATGATACGAATCTGTCAAGGTCCAACTGAAGTAACTCAGTATCAGATACTGTACGTACAGACTTAAGGACCTTCATGTCATCTGCGTATAGCAAAATATGTGAATTTAAAAAGCAGTTTTTTATGTCCGAGATAAAAATAGTGAACAATAATGGTCCCAAGATCGAGCCTTGGGGCACTCCTGATGGGACAGTTTTCCATCTGGACGTATATCCACGTAAGACCACAGCCTGCGCTCGATTATCTATATATGACTTAAACCATCGAAATAGATCACCGTGAATTCCTGCAGATGATAACTTCTGAAGAAGCACGCGGTGATCTATTCGGTCGAAACACTTGCTGTAGTCCGTGTAAATAACATCGACCTGACATCGTTCTTCCATCCCACTGGTTATTAGTTCGTTGGACAGTACCAGATTCGAAGCAGTTGATCGTTTTCTGAGGAACCCATGTTGTTCGTCGCCAAAGTGACGCTGCAAAGCTGAATAGACTTCCGTATGTACCACACGTTCCAAAACTTTAGAAAAAAGACATAACTTAGATATTGGGCGGTAATTATCTATTTGTGATTTATCCCCTTTTTTAAAGATAGGCGTGATGAATGCCGATTTCCATAACCTTGGAACGATACCCTCTCTCAACGACCGTTCAAACAACAAACAGACGGGTGCCACCAGACTTTTTGACAATTAATTATGAAAATAGGAGGTATCAAGTCCGGCCCTCCAGATTTTGTGGGGTCCAGGCCTTTAAGTAAATTGAGTACCATGTCAGGGCACACGCCAATGGTACTCAGGTTCACCGAACTATAAGAATAAGTAGCTATGTTAGTATCTAGGTCATCAGAGTCTGGATCTGAGTCAGGTTCTTGGAAAGTGGATTGAAAGTAAGAGGAAAACAGCTCAGCGATACCCTCGCCGGTGTCTGCGGAGTGGTCCATGTAATGCAGTACGTTAGGTAAAGTGTTACCACTACTTTTATTTTTAATATAAGACCAGAAACACTTAGGGTTTTTAGTAATCGCTGATTCCATTTTTTTCATATAATTATCAAAACAAACCGCTTCAAGTTGCTTAACTCGATTACGCAACAAAGAAACAGAATTATAATCGGTTAAATTGCCGTATTTTTTATATTTATTATGGCATTTATATTTTTCTTTCAATACTTTAATTAAAGCACTGGTATACCAAGGGGGGTGTGTAATTTTTTTTTGTGGTTTAACGGGGACATATAGGTCTCTTAGCTCGTATAGTTTTTTATAGAAAAGGCAAAGAGCTTGGTCTAAAGATCCAGCATGCAACAATGTATTCCAGTCTATAACATTCATTGCAGAAGTGATTGCAGGGTAATCGCCTTGATGAAATATATATTTCACACTAGGTTTCTCAATGCATTTATGGACTTCAACAGGCACCGCCAAGGGATCACAACACTCATTAACCTTCACTGCACCATTTGAAAAAACAAGATCCAATAACCTACCGTTGACATTACGCTCACTATTAAACTGGGTCAAGTTACACGCATTTATTGTGTCAAAGAAATCCAGAATATATCGTACAGACACTTTCTCAGGGCATAATCCGGGACCGTCGTCAGAATGTCGCCATTCCACATCGCCACCGAAATTAAAATCCCCAGTTACGATTAATGTATCTAGCGGGTAGGCGGTCACTAACTGGCTAAGTTTAAGGTGAAAGTTTTGCATTTGAGCTATGTAAGAATTACCAGCATTTTCCTTGCACAGATACAAGCCGCAAATGTTAATATTATAGCTAATCGCTGGTTTAGACCTCTTCAGAACGATGGACACCCATATGTCCTCGGCAGAGGTCTGCCATTCACATCTTTCCACAACGGTCAGGTCATTCCTCGCCGCGATCAACACTCCACCACCACGAGTCTGTGCCGTTCGACAATAATCACGGTCCCGCCGCCACACAAGATATCGTCCGTCCATTACCTCACTATTACTAATATCGCCAACCAACCATGTCTCCGTGAATATAATAACATCGTATGAATTCATACAAATATTACGATATACCGCATTTGTTTTCGAGCGCAGACCTCGTACGTTCTGGTAATATATATTAATCATTTTTAAGCTTAACAGTAACCCTACTAACACCGATGCATGAACCATTCATCAGTAGTGAATTTAACAAAACACTTAAAATAATAATTGAAAGCAGAAACAACCAATGTTGATAAACTATGATGGAGGTAGAAAACAAAAACTGGTAAGACGTAAGTAATAGAACAAAAGGAATGGCACTAACTTCATTATATCCCAAGTATAAATTATAAGAGAAATGGTTCCACTTAAATAATAATAATTGTAGGCAAAACAAAGCGGCAGCAATATTAATTACAAAACATGCGCAATAACTCTTATTCCATATTATTTTGTTGAAATAGTTGTAAGTAAAGTAAAAATAAAAAAATCTGTTGCAAGTGTAGGCAGATCTCGCACTTGATGGTAAATGCATAAAGTATAAAATAGCGTAAACCAAAGCTTAATGAGTCAAGTGAGTAGGTGACACTGAGCGATAAGCGAACAAAAGGCAGGTGAGAATGGAATGCGTGCAAAAAGTGAATACCTGTGTTTCTCAAACTTAAATTAAGTGAGTGAACGAATAACAAAAGTGTGTCGGCGCAGCCTAAAAAAACTTTTTTAAATCTTGCTCAGTCCTGATGTGGTGCTTCGGTGATGAATGGTTCTTCCGAATAAAGATTTTGCAGCCTGTTACCCAAACATATTCATACCCTTTCTCCTTCGCCAGAATCTTTGTTCTGTTGAGTAAGGCTTTGTTATCCAGCGTCAGGTGGTCATTAACGTATAATTTCTGATCACCTCGTAGTCCCAAATCGGCTGCGCTCAAGATTTTATGCTTTCTAGCTGCTGCGACAAAATCATTTTTATTATGGTACTGAACACCCATCAGAGCAGCTCCTGGGGTTGCATCGCCGGGTTGCTTCATTGTTCCCAGACAATAACTATAGGTTTAATTTTGGGACTGCATTGGCATGTCTTATGGGCAGTTTCTGAGACTACACCATAAATAAAAATACCTTACTAGGATAACTATCTGGTTTCAGTCGGAGTGTTCTTGGACAGTCCACGGACCACACAGCTGGAAGATATACCACCAAGTGAGGGCATCGAACCTATTGAAGAGTTCACACAGCCATCGACCTCAGAGGACCTACCGGTTTTGGAAAAGGTCTTAGATGTAAACCAGGAGGAAGATCCAGCTGACCCTTCTGCTGAACATACAGATCCAGAACTTCTGGATATTCTTGGTTCGGACCCCTCGACAGTTCTCAACTATGGTTCCGATATTCACAAGGACTTGGCAACGAGGCTGCAACACATAGCCACTCTGGGCCTTAGCAAGGAAACACGCAAGGAGATGACTGAAAGGTACCTCATTCCTGGGAACTGCGTGTTAATTGGTGCACCCTTACTGAATCCCGAAATTAAAGCAGCGGTAACAGAGACCATAGTAAAACGAGACAAGCGCATTGAGGGGCGACAAACCCAACTTGCTACGGCAATTTCGGGACTAGCTAGAATCCTTACAGAGGAACTAGAGAAAAAATAAAAAATAAGGATCGTCTTAAACGGCTCATGGATGTGTGCCGGATTTTATGCAACATCCAACATGCTGAGTCAATAACTAGGTGAAACTTCGCCATATTCTCAATAAATAAAGATCTAAAAGATCACCTGACATACACTAAAATTGATAGATACTTGTTTGGAGAAAACCTCTCAGACACAATAAGAGCAGCAAAAGCAGTAAGCAAGTCAGGTACGGAAATGAAGTCCAGAGCAAAACCTAAAACTTTCCCTCCGGCTAGCAATTTAAACTGGAGAAGCCCGGCCCCAGCGCGCAAACAGCAACAGCAAGGAGTACAGCGAGGTCGCGAAGCAGCTCCCCCGCCGGTGCCGGGCCCCTCGGCGCGATACAATCGCAACACGACGCAAGGCAACTCGTCGAAAGCATCGCGACATCCGTCGAAGTTCAACCGCCGCCGATAAACATGGTAAAGTACGCTGGGCAATTATCTTCTTTTTATGCTCAATGGTCTCTGATCACTGAAGACAAAACTGTATTGTCATGGGTTAGTGGCTATAAGCTACAATTTAACAAACCAGTGGTCCAAACTTGTTACCCAAGAGTCACACAACACTCACATTAAGAAAAAGTTCATTTCAATGAGGCAGTCAATAACTTGCTAAAATTGGAGCAATATCTAAATGTGAACCATGTGATGGACAATTCATCTCAAGCATTTTCGTACGTCCCAAACCAAATGGCAAAATGAGATTTATATTGAAATTGAAACCACTTAATAAATTCATAGATACAGATCATTTTAAGATAAAAGATTTAAGAACAGCGGTGAAGTTAGTATCAAGAGATTGCTTCATGGCTAATCTCGACTTAAAAGACGCATACCACTTAATAAAAATCGACCCTGAGGTCTCGCAAGTACCTCAGGTTCGAATTTGATAAAAAAACTTTATGAGTTCAATGTTTTGCCATTCGGGTTGAACAAAGCACCATATGTTTTCACTAAGATAATTAAACCAGTGATAAAACTACTTAGAACATGCGGATATCTCTCAACAATATATTTAGATGTCATTTTTTTGCTGGGTCAGACTAGGTTAGAATGCCTAGACAATATTAGGGCCAACAAAAAAATATTAACATCACTGGGGTTCGTTATAAATAAGGAAAAGAGTGAACTCACTCCCTCAAAATCATGTAAGTTTCTAGGCTACATAATAGATTCAAAAAAGTTCCAAATCAGATTACCTAATGAAAAAAGATCAAACATAAAGGCTGAACTAATTAATATGATGTACTGCAAAAGGTGTAAAATTAGAAAATTTGCACAAATGTTGGGACTACTGGTATCAGCATGCCCAGCAATTGAATATGGGATACTTAACACTAAAGAATTAGAAAGGTGTAAATACCTGAATCTTAAAGACCATGAAGATTACAATAGGTACATGAGCATACCTAATTCTTTGCAAGATTCTTTCAAATGGTGGATAAAATCGATAGATTTTGCTGTACGACAAATAAGAATTGATGAATACTGCAAAGAAATATATACTGACGCCTCAACTACGGGGTGGGGAGCCGCGTGCGGGTGTGAGAGAGCCAGTGGAGTATGGTCGCGGGATGAGAGAAAAATCCATATAAATCAGCTTGAGCTACTGGCAGCTTATTTTGGCCTTAAACTATTCGCCAAAAACCTCAGAAACTGTCAAATTCTTCTTCACATAGATAACTCCACGGCCATTGCTTACATAAACCGCATGGGTGGCATCCAATACCCACATCTCACACAGGTTACCAAGGAGATATGGCAGTGGTCGCAACATATTTATATATGCTTCATATATTAAATCGGCAGATAACGAAATTGCTGATGCAGAGTCCCGCCGAGTACACCCAGATATAGAATGGGAACTGGCAGACACTGCTTTCCAAACAATAGTTGAAAAATTCGGCCGGCCCCAAGTGGACCTTTTCGCAAGTAGGATAAACGCTAAATGCGATCATTACGTGTCTTGGCATCGCGACCCAGACGCTTTGGCAGTTAAAGCATTCACAATCAAATGGACAACAATTAAATTTTATGCCTTCCCTCCCTTTGCAATAATATTAAAAACGCTGAGAAAAATAATTTCCGACAAGGCATCAGGAATAATGGTGGTCCCGAAATGGCCCACACAACCGTAGTTCCCCATATTCCAACGTCTTCTGGTGTCCGAAATGCTGGAATTTCAACCTAACAACGTTATTATTTCACATTCCAGCAATCAGAATATACAAGACAACCTTACCCTGTTGCCGGAGCATTGTGCGGACAGCGCTACTGCGACGCAGGGTATCGCCATCCACAGCAGACATCATGTTAGGCTCATTGTCGGAAAATTCTTACCAGCAATACGACGTAGCACTCAAGAAATGGTTTAAATTTTGTGCTGAAAACAACTGTGAGTTATATGGGGCGTCAATCCCTAACAGTTTATATTTGCTCACTGATTTATTCAATCAGGGAAATCACTTTGAATTCATGTAGGTCCGCTTTGGCCCTCATACTCGGACCACATATTTCTAAAGATGATCGCATCACAAGGTTTTTCAAGGGAGTTTATCGGCTTCGCCCACCACGGCCTAAATATAATACCACGTGGGATACTTCGGTTGTACTAGAGTTTCTAAGTCAACACTTTCCAATTGAAAATTTGCCATTAGAAACATTAACCAAAAAATGCATTAGCCTTCTTGCTCTTACGTCGGCGCAACGTATGCAAACATTAGCAAAAATAAATATTAACAATATTGAAATCCTTTCTTCAAAAATTATTGTAAAGATACCTGACCACATTAAAACTTCCAGGCCAGGATCAAAACAACCAACCTTGTGCATACCATTCTTTGAGACGAAACCCGAAATATGCCCTTGCAAAACCTTAGTAACTTATATTAACAAAACCAAGCCAATACGTGGGAAAAACGTAAATCTGTTCATTAGTTTTAGGAAACCGCATAAACCGGTTACAACACAATCCTTAAGCCGGTGGGTTAAAGCCGTCCTTAAAGATAGCGGGATTGACACCTCTGTTTTCTCCGCACACAGCACGAGGCACGCTGCGACCTCAAAAGCTAATCAATGCGGTGTGTCCATCGATCTTTTCCGCAACACGGCAAGCTGGAGCGGAAGCTCTAACGTTTTTGGAAAATTCTATAACCGGGCGATTATTAATCCCAACGAAACGGCACTCGCCACGGCAGTGCTATCTGATTCATAATTAAGTGCCCTTAGATATAAAATTTGATTAATAAGTATTAAACTAAATTGGGATTTATCATTAAGGAAAAATGTGATACTAATTAAGTAATGCTAGAAATAAAACAGTTGATTCATACACAAGTGTCTTTTGGTACTTGACATTTCCTCAGCTATCTCTCTCAAGATCTACATATATTTCAACGTTTTCAGGTTACTAATCTCGAGGACGATGCACGAGTATAATTAATGATTATACGAACTTACCTGTACGTGAAGTTCTATCATAATTATACAAAGTGCATCGTCCGAAGAGATTAGTAACACCCACCTCACCCAGTGTCCCCCAGTCTGCTGCAGAAATGTCAAAGCGGAACATGGTGGCTTCAAACTCTAAACTTAATGAAAGACCGAGAATCTGGGGTGGCAAGTAACAAAAAAAAAAAAAAAAAGAGCACAGGACAAACATTCAGTGTAAGAGTGGTGTCACTAGCGTGTTACTACATATATTTCAACGTTTTCAGGTTACTAATCTCTTCGGACGATGCACGAGTATAATTATGATAGAACTTCACGTACAGGTAAGTTCGTTTAATCATTAAATATCAGCTTGCCGCGCTTGACTCGGTGGAGCGCAGAGCCAGGAGGCTCATTGGCGACGTTGAGCGGGCGGGTGCCAGGCTTCACAGCTTGGCTCATCGCCGCAAGGTTGCCTGCTTGTCGGTCTTCTACAGACTGTACTTCGGTGAGTGTGCTGAAGAACTCCACGACCTCATCCCACCAGCCCCCTTCTACCATCGGACATCTAGACGCACTGCAAGTTATCATCCTTACCTTGTTGCCATTCCACCAATTCGCACCAAACGCTTCTAAACATCCTTCATAATGCGCACAGCGAATGAATGGAACTCGCTACCTGCGTCAGTGTTTCCGAACGCATTCAACCCGAATCTCTTCAAAGTTAGAGTGAACAGGCTTCTTCTGGGTAAGCTCACTCCATCGTCGACTCTGTCTCTGTCACCTTTGACCTAGACTAGAGTCAAGAGCAAACCCATCACAAATATAAAAAAATGAAAAAGCTCTCCACGGCATCCATCACCTCGTTATCGTCTTCGTACCTGTTTCCCCTTAAGTATTTTTTAAATTTAGGGAAAAGATTAAAATCGCTAGCCGCCAGATGTGGTGAATAAGGGGGGTGGTCAACCAATTCTAAGCCAGCTTGCTGAATGGCAGCCATCGCAACTGCCGACCTGCGTGCGCGGGTGTGATAGATAGATAGATAGATAGAAGAAGGACTCCCTTTTCCGCACTTAGACTCTCTTTTGGTCCGTTGTGCGTGGGGTTTCCGGCTAAAGTAGCCAGCCAAGCTCCGTCCAAAAGCACAGAAGCTTCCTGGGGGCTTCACAGGCTTCGCGGAGCGACCTCACCGTTCCGAGGATTTCTTCACGTTGGGAAACCACGGCCTCGCAGTCCAGGATGACGTGGGCAGCTGTTTCCTCGGCGTTAAAACAGCCCCTGCAAAGTGGGCTGTCGGTGGCGCCTATGTTAAAGAGATGTTTGTTAAGAGGGCTGTGACCCGTAATTGTCCCTATGATTATTCTGAGGTTATTTCTTCTTAGGCTAAGAATTTTTTTGGTTAAGCGCGGGTTTACATTCGGTAAGGCCGTTCTTGACTGTCTACAGTCTGTGGCCTGTGACCATCTGTTGTTATGCAGTTCTGTTGATCTTTGGCGGATCCATGTGCGAATTTGTGAGAAAGGCAGGGGGAGAAGTGGGTACGGGCCTAGCACTATCATCTCAGAACCTCTCCTTGCAAGTTCATCCGCGGCATCATTGCCTAAAGACCCACTATGTCCCTTGATCCACTGTAGGGTGATTCGATTGGATGTCGATATACTCTCCAGGGCAAGGTGGCATTCAAAGATTAGTTTGCTGTTAGTTTGTTTGTTTTCTAGGGCTTTGAGCACTGCCAGACTATCGGATAGGAATCTAATTCCATAGTTATGGATACCTAAGCGCTTTACAGCAGTGGCGGCTTGTGTTAGGGCGACACATTCACATTGAAAAATTGAACTGTGTAAGCCTAGCGGTAAGTGAAAGTTAATGTTGAGGTCAAGGGAATGTACGCCAGCACCTGAACCGTTGTCTGTTTTTGAGCCATCTGTGTAGACGCGTACCTCATTGGCTCCAGACTGATCCCTATATTCCTCTACTGTTTGTATGCTATACTTTTTGTTAAACATAGATTGGTTTGGTGTTCTATCACACGGGGCGGCGATAAGAGGTTGGTACCGAATCGCCCGGTCCAGGATTTCAGCGTGTGGGCTGGTGAGATTCTTTCCCCATATGCCCAGATGCAACAGCCTGATGGCAGCTAGCGCTGCTTCTTGCTGTATGTATAGGTCAAGAGGAGTTAATTGTAGGGCTATCTCCATGGCTGCTGTCGGGGTGGTCCTCATGCAGCCGGTGATTGCTGAACAGGCCAGTCTCTGGAACCTCTGCAATCTGATAATGGTGGTAGACAGTTCCGTCCTTGTCCACCAAACCAGAGCGCCATAAGCCAACATTGGCCTGATCACCGCCGTGTATAGCCACATCGTGATCTTCGGAGAGAGCCCCCATTTTTTACCTAGCATTTTTTTACATTGGTAAAAAGCGATTGTGCTTTTGTTAAGTTTGTAGTCAAGATGCTTGTTCCAGAGCAGTTTGCTATCAAGAATCACCCCCAAGTACTTGACCTCGTCTTTAAGAGTTAGTTCTGTGTTAAAAAGTTTAGGGAGTCTATGAGGTCCAAGGACTCTTTTGTTAGTAAACATTATTAGTTCTGTTTTCAAGGGGTTAACCGATACTTCATGCTTAGTGCACCAACCTTCGATTATTTTGAAGGCTTTTCTCATGAGGTCGCATAAGATGCCCTCAAACTTCCCAGAGATTAGAATTGCTATGTCATCTGCGTATCCCACCGAGTACAGGCTGCTAGCGTTGAGCTCTGCAATGAGCTCATTCACTACTAAATTCCACAAAAGTGGTGACAGCACCCCACCTTGTGGGCAGCCCCTACTCACGACACCGCGTGTGGTGGTGTTCACAGTAAATTGAATAGCGCGGTGTTTTAACATATTATTTATCCATTCAATAAGCGTTGGCGCAACACCGTGTGTGGCGAGTGCCTGCTCGATGCTGGTGAAGCTTGTTTTGTCGAAGGCACCTTCTATATCAATGAAAGCGCCAAGGGTTGGGTTTTTGGCTTTGAGGGCATTTCCTATGCGTGAAACTACGCAGTGTAGTGCCGATTCGGTTGATTTTCCTGCGCAGTATGCGTGCTGGTTAGGGTGTAGAGGAAACCGTTCCGAGATTTGATTTCTGATCTTCCTGTCCCCAAGCCTCTCCAACGTTTTCAAGAAGAACGAGGTGAGGCTTATGGGCCTAAAAGATTTGGGCTCGGTGTAGTCGCCCCTTTTTTTTTTTTTTTTTTTTTTTTTTGGGTGGGAAATCATCCAATGACTTCTCCCGCCCTGGGTGAAGCGGGAGGGCGTGTCAGACTTTTACTGACTAAAACCCACCCGTGTTCCTTCAGTTGCTTGTGCCAGGGCCGCGGTAACTCTGTTTCAAATTTATCCGCGACCCAGACAGGCATCGGCCCTAGCGGACCCCTTCAACATTTGCTGACATCTCTTTGAGGCGCGCGTGGAACACTACGCGCCGTCGACTCGGGCCTGGTCCTTATCGGACGGCGAGCTACCCATTACTCGCCGTCCGCAAGCCCGCGCCTACGGTGGCCGAGAATCGGCTTGCGACCCCCGACGCCCGGGGCGTCTCCTGCGGTGGCTAGGGGCGTGAGGAAGTCTCCGTTGTGTCTCCCTCACGCGTTCCGCCTCCTCCTTCGCGAGCATTACTGCTTCGCAGAAGGAGGTGACAGCTTCCCATGCCCTCTCGCTCCGTACCATGGCGTGAACCAAGGCCGGACGCGAGAGGTCGCCACCGCTGATCGCCTCTACGAGGACACGGCGGTGCTCCGCCCAAGCGGGGCAGACCTCCACCGTATGTTCCACCGTGTCCTCCGGGCGATCCACACAATGGTGACACCCGGGCGTTGTGTAGTCGCCCCTACCCGGTTTCGGAATGAATATGATTTTTACTTCGCGCCAGTTCAAGGGGATGTAGCGGTGCGCTAGACAGGCTCGAAAGACCTTGACGAGGTACTCCGCCAGAAAGTCTCCGCTCCACCTAAGCAGAGCTGGGAAGATGCCGTCTAACCCCGCTGCCTTGAAAGGTAAGAAGGTGTTGATTGCCCATGTTAGTTTATCTTTATCGATAACTTCTGAGGCTACTTCCCAGTCTGAGCTACTCGTGTCCCTTACCCTATCTGTTTCCCAACAATTCTGGGTAGCAATCTGGCAACCTGGGAAGTGGGTGGTCAGAAGCAGCTCGCTGGTTTCCGCGTCGTTTTTTGTGTATGTGTTGTCTGTTTTTTTCAGGCATCCTATTGAGTGTTCTGTCTCTTTAGCAAGACAGGCTTTGACCCTAATTGCCTGATTGTTGTTTTCAATGTTCGTGCAGAAACGCCTCCAACTGGTCCTACCTCTGAGGCGGATTAGTTTTTTGTAGTTTCTACGGATGGAGGTGTAGCGGTTCCAGTCTTCTGGCAACCGTGTGTTCCTAGCTCTATTGAACAGCCTTCTCAGCCTGTGACGGTGTCTTTCCAGTTCTGGACACCACCAGGACTGCCTAACTCCCTGCCTAGGTATGGTGAGGGGGCAAGACTGTTCATAGCTGGATAAAAGGATGGATGTGATGTTGTTTACAAGTTCGTCTAAGTTGGTTACAGGTATTTTAGCCGGTAAAGAAGGTAATTTATCTAACTCGGCTTTGACAAGCCTAGAGAACTTAGACTGGTCTGTGTTCCGAGGGGACCTTCTTGGCTGTGGTTTAGGTAGGATAAGGTTGATGGTATACCGGATCCATCTGTGATCAGAGCATGATATCTCGTTAGAGACCTGCCAGTCCTGGATGAAGTTAGCTATGCCTATGGTTGCTATTGTTAGGTCAATTATAGTTTGTGATCTTGCGTTGATGAAGGTAGGTTCTGAACCTTTGTTAAGTAATACGAGATTATACCTAAGAATAAAATCAAGCATTTCCTCACCTCGGTAGTTGGTTTTGACATTACCCCAGAGCGTGTGATGCGCGTTGGAGTCTGTCGCGATGATTAGCTCCAGTTTCTCCCTCTCGCAGTACTCTACCAGTGAGGCGAGCTCAGGCAGAGGCAAGTCCTCGTCGCCTGGCAGGTATGCCGAGGCTAGCACGATGTCAGGGAGTTGCTGGTCTGTTCTGTAAAGCCTTGTTGCCGTAAGGTCTCTTGAACAAAATTCGTTAATTAGTAGGTTAGGTACATGTTTCGGAATAAATATGCAAGTTCTTGGGTTACTTACGGAGGTGTCAAGCAGCAACTTACCCCCGATGTTCGCAAGACCACATATTCTGCCGGCCCTAATCCACGGCTCTTGAATAAGGGCGATGGTCTTTTGCTGTTGGTTTTCCAGCACTCTGCGCAAAGTGGCCGACGCAGTTTGACTGTGCTGGAGATTGGTCTGTAGGATCCTACAATTCCCGCAAGGGAGAAGAGCAGAGGCTGCTGTCATTCTCCTCCCTCTCCTCCCCCGCTGGAAAGCAGTCCTCGTCCGATGTTAACCCGGGCGAGGGGGGATCCTGTATTGGATCTGAGGTTTCGACCACCTCCGTTATCGCCATGGTAGTCGCCTTCTCCACCAGATCCTCAACGCCCTCCATCGCAGGTAGCGACGAGGAACGCATAGGTAGTGGTGTGTCGAGCGTCAATTCTGGCGCGACGGGGGCTGACGAGGTTGATGGCGCTGTGCTACCTTCACTGGGAACAGTCTCCTCTAGGAAGCGAATGTAGATGCTCCCCATAAGGTAGTATACGCGCCTTTGCTGGTCTTTTATAATCTTAACTATGGACTCCGGCACACGGAAGAAAAGACAAGTTCCGGGGGGTTCCTGTCTGACCCTCCCGTGTGTCAGGGTCCATGTGTTGATCTTGAGGTCGGCGTTCTGCCTCGACAGGAGCTTTACCAGTGCTGGAGTGTCCTCTGTGTTCTCTGGCACGTAAAGCATGCACAGTGTCTTTTTGGGTATCTCCGCCTGAGGCCGAACAGTTAGTTTGGTCCCCGGTAGCGGGGACGTCATGTTAGCTATGATCCTCTTTAGCCAGGCCAGCGTGAAGTTGTCCTCGCACCAGGTTTTGAGTACGCCTTCTGCGAAGTGGGCTTTACCTCTAAAGTGGATCGCGGTGTTACATGTTGGGTTAGTTGGGTCAGGGTCTGCCATGAGCAGTGCCCGCAGTTGGTTTTCTATGTTGAGCCGGATACCCTCTGCCTGCTCCTGCGTCATGTCCTGGAAGGGCTCGGTCATGACGGCGACGCACAGCTCGTTGCTCTTGTACGCCGCGGCAGCCTCGGCGTAGGTCACCAAGGACCCATCCACCATGGGGGAGCGAGCGGTTTTGCTCTTCTTGCCTACCCCCGTTGGTGTGACGGAATCCTCGGGTCGCGAACGCTTCTGTGCCCGGGCATCAGGTCCTCCACCGGTTTTTATCTGTTTTTTCCCGCCTCTCGACTTTCTGCCGCGTTTGCGCTTGACTACCGTGGCACCCGCACCCGCTGTCGTCCCGGTTGTTACGGAGACTACAGCAGGGCAGTGACCGGAGACCGCTGGTTGCCCGCGTGCCCCGGTGTCCGCCACGACGTCTTGCCGCCCGGCTTCGACGATTGTAGACAGACGCCTCTTAGAAGACGTCTTACGGGTGATGGTTTGCCAAGTTGTGTTAGATGTTGGTGTGCCTGTCAGTGGGGCCTCGGCCAGACTCGTCAGGTCCCTCTCAGAAGCCGCAGCCGTTGATGCAGCCCTTGTTGTGGGCGCATCTTCGTCAGCAGGTCTCTTTGAGTCGCCATGTTCAAGAACTGGCCTTGGTCCTGTGTTCAGGGTGGTGTTGGGAGGCGCATTCTTGGACGCAGATGGGGTTGGCGTTGCCTGGGACGCGGCCTGGTTTGGCGCGCTCCTGGCGGTTGCCTTCCTCATCGCATCTTTGGACGCAGCCGAACGTTTTTTTTTGGTAGTTTTGTCTGTGGACGCAGCCTTAGGCGGTTGTCGCTTGGGCGCATCTTGAGACGTATGTGGTATGTTTGGCGCATCAGAGGACGCAGCCTTAGATATGTTGGTGTTAGTTGGCGCATCCGGGGACGCAGCCAGTGTGTTGGTGTTTTTAGGCGCATCCGAAGACGCAGCCCGAGTGTTGTTTTTAGAAATATATGTCTCATTATCCATTTGTTGATAATTTGAACATTCGCTGTCGGAGCTCTCCACCCGCCACGGAGCCCTCAAGCCGGGGACGTCACTCGCTCAACGAGTGACGCCAGAGCTACTCCTACAGTATAGGACCAGGTTAGAAAGAATATGACGAGCCCGCACGCAACGGAGGGCCACGGAACTGCCAACGACACGAGACTATGTCGCAGCTCATCCCGCCACCCCACGCCACGCCGGCTGCCAACCCCCCCTAACCCGATCCTCGCATGACAACCCGCTTATGGGATGCCACAGCCGATTGATCGTGGGTAGCTACCCCACGACCTCCCGTGTGAGAGGAAATCCAGACCAAAGTGATGTGTTGTGTGCAGACCTGCTCCACTCAATCACCAGGACTCCTTCATCCCCCCGTACGGGTCCCCGCGCACGGCACAAACACGCGGGAGGTCATTGCTATCCAACATCTGGTCTTGTTCGACGGTGGACACCCAGGGGCATGACCTCTCCACCCCTGCGATAGGTCGTCTGACAGTTTCGGTTACGTCTATTTCTTAGGGAATTAGACCAATAACAGGGCGGCAACCACGTGAAGGAAGAACTGCCAGGCTTGCCTTGAGGATCTACACGACCGTAGCGCTCCCCCTCAAGACCACGCCACCTTGCCCCCTCTGAAGGAGGACGCAAGGTAGGCCTGCATCTATACTAACAAGCAAAGCACTTAGCCAAGCGAGTTGTTTTGCAACCATTAAAGCACAAATGCAGACCAGCCCCGCGCGGGTGTGTTGTCGTGATGAAACAGCACGCCCCTTTGAAGTTCCTCTCCTTTTCTTTTAGATGGCATTCCTCAACTTAGGAATTAAAGCTGCATAATATTGGCCTGTAATAGTGGTTCCACGCTCCAGGTAATCAGTCAACAATATCCCTTCTGAGTTCCAAAATATTAAGGCCATAACCTTGCCAGCCGATGCCACGACACGAAACTTCTTTGGGGTCGGTGATGATGGCCGTTTCCATTGCGAAGATTGCTGTTTTGCCTCGGGATCAAAATGACCCATGTTTCATCCATTGATACGAAACGAGACAAAAAGTTTTCAGAATCTTCTCGAAACTTGTCCAAGAATATCTTCGAAATGTCAAGTCGATTTTGTTTCTGACTGTTGGTTAACATTCTCGGCACCCATCTTGCGGAGACTTTTCTCATATTCAAAGATTGTTTCAATATGGATTGAATACTTCCATATGGAATGCCCGTTTCTTGAATTAAGTATCGGATGGTAACTCTTCGATTGCTCAATACAATTAACTCGACTTTTGTAACATTTTCTTGGGTGACTGACTTCGATGGACGGCCGCAACGATGTTCGTCTTCCATGCTCGTTCTCCCTACTCAAAATTGAGAAGCTCACCTTGCGACAGTGGAATACGGCGGAGCAAACTCTCCTTATGTTGCCTCCAAATCGCAATAAATCTCTTGCGTCGTTAACTTTTTTAAACAGAGGTATTTAATAACGGCTCGCACTTCGTTTTTCTCCATTTCCGAGAACACGTTCCGACACGAAGCAAACAAATGACTACATTCTGATAAAAACTAAAGAGAACGAAGATTTTTTTCTTTATTAATATTACAAATATGTATCTGAGCTATGCCTGCCAGTATTTTTTTTTTCTTACCAAGGAGTATGTCGTTCTCACTACTTTATGATCCCTCCTAGTAAATCTTGAGTTTTGCTATCCAAAACTAGGTTAGGTCTACTGATGTTGATAATGTGGTTGATAGGGGCAATCCCATAGATTTTATAAAAAAAAACTAAAACAAAAAAGGAGGAGGTTTTATTCTTAATTCTTTATTGTACACCAAAAGAATACATTTATACAAAGTGAAATCAATTTTCATGTACAAAGGCGAGCCTAACTCCAAAATGGAGTTTTCTTCCAGCAAACCTTTGAGTGATAGAGATCATTTTAATTCAGGGCTAATCCAGTGTACAATTTAACAGTAACATAACAATTAAATATATAATAATAATACATACATAGAAGAACTATGTTCATTAATACAAATATATATATAAATCTACTAATATATGCCCGATATTGAAAAATGGAGATCCAAAAATCCCTTCAAACTATCGTCCGATTTCCCTGCTGACAGCTCTCTCAAAAATCCTTGAGAAAGTTGTAAACAAACGACTTCTTGCATACCTAGAGCAAAACAGATTACTGTCGGATAATCAATACGGTTTTCGGGTTGGTAGGTCTACGGAGGATGCAGTAACCAACTTAGCCGATTTCATAACCCTCAATCTAGGTCAGGGACGGGCATGTACTGGCATCTTCCTGGACCTCGCCAAGGCATTTGACACAATATCTAGGAAAATCTTAATAAAAAAAATGTCGCTTCTGGGTGTTCGTGGCACTGCCCTGGACTGGTTTACCTCATATCTCAATGATAGAACGCAAAAAGTAGTGCTAGGGGAATACTCTAGTGACCCAAACTCAGTGCAATTTGGTGTGCCCCAGGGAAGCGTGCTGGGACCTACCCTATTTATCATATACATAAATGGACTATGCGCCATGAAAATCCCTCAAGCAAAAATTTTTACATATGCTGACGACACCGCAATCGTATTTCATGGGAAAACTTGGGATGACGTTAAGTTCTCGGTTGAAAGCGGGGTTAAAGCTATTTCGAACTGGCTCAAACATAATCTTTTGACCTTAAATATAGAGAAAACAAAGGCGATCAACTTTGCGATCTCGAAACGTTCCGCCCCTTACTCGGTAACTTGTTTACAGCTGCACTCCTGTTCTAGCCCAGATAATTGTACTTGCCCATACATCGAACAAACAGACTCGATTAAATATCTGGGAGTCTTTATAGATAACCGTTTGTCATGGTCAACACATCTGACTGCTTTAAGGGGTAGGGTTCGAAAGATGCTCCGTATCTTTAAGCAACTGGGTAAAATTGCAGATGACTCAGTTCTAAAGATGATATACTTCTCTCTCTGTCAGTAAGTCCTTAACTACTGCATAATAGCATGGGGTGCGGCTGGTAAAACATCGTTAATAAGGGTTGAAAGAGCTCAAAGAGCTCTGCTTAAAGTTGCCTACGGGAAACCATTCCGGCACCCCACTAACACACTCTACAAGGAAGTGGGAGTTCTTCGAGTCAGACAGCTTTACATCCTATCTCACTCAAAGATTTCACAAAACCTCCATGTGCACTTGTATTCTGTCAAGTAGAAGGGTACAATGGGAAAAGGTTCAATGCCGTAAAACAATCGGTAGAAGATCATACGGTTTTTATGGGACCACACATTTACGAAAAACTTAATAACAAACTCAAAATTCTACAACTTACTCAAATGAAATGCAAAATTACGGTTACCAATTGGCTTCTTACTTTGAACTATGACATGACCGAAAACTTAATAATCTAAGAAAATAAAAAAAAATTAAAAATAAAAATTATTTGTTTGTTAGGTACTAATACATATCTCTATTTATATATTCATTATTCTATATCACAAACTTCCACATAATCACATACATTCTCAGGTAGGTATAACAATCAGACACACTACCTTATTTCATACACCCGCACAAACACACACTATCACACACCATCACGCAAACATACACACCATCACAATCACACACAACAAAGGTACATGCATAACTATACATACTTGGTTATATACTGTTTTTCTATTAGATTTAGCTTTTTATTTTATATTCCTTTTCTTGCAAATTACACGTAGATTAGATTTAATTAAGAATTTATTGTAACGTAATATTGTTGAACAGCAATAAATGTAAACGGAATGAAGGAGACTGGATCTCACAACACAGGGAATCCTAGTGTGAGTCCAGGAAGCAACGCATTTGAATGTAATTTCTTTACAATAAATTATTCTTATTCTTATTCTAATATTTTTTATTGTGTCGAAAGAAAATGCTCCTTAACTTTCCTCTTGAAGAC
Source organism: Orthosia incerta (assembly GCA_948252205.1). Classification (NCBI taxonomy): domain Eukaryota; kingdom Metazoa; phylum Arthropoda; class Insecta; order Lepidoptera; family Noctuidae; genus Orthosia; species Orthosia incerta. Next base: position 20,988,253 of record OX411768.1, read on the forward strand.
ATCGAGAGAAGGGCTATCGCGTAGGGAGTGTGGGAGAGAGTTCCAGAGATGCACTGCAGTAACAGAGAAGGAGCCATCATAGCGGCTGGAAGTGTGACGCGGAGTTCGAAGAAGAAGTGAAGTAGCTGTGCGACAAGGTTTACCCCTCGGGACGAGGTACTCAAACCGTTCGCGAAGATATTGAGGAGAAGTAGGATTGTGCAGGATATTATAGAGAAGGGATAGGATGTGGGTATCTCGTCGACGCCGAATTGGCAGCCACTTCAATCTGGTCCGAAAATCCGACACATGGTCGTACTTGCGGAGGCCAAAAATAAAGCGGATGCACAAGTTCTGCAGTCGCTCGAGTTTGTTTAGGAGTACCTCCGTTGCATCTAGAAAACATACATCCGCATAGTCTATTAGCGGCAGAAGAAGAGATTGCGCAAGAGTTACCTTAGTGTGAAATGGTAAGAATTTTTGGAGACGTTTAAGAGACTGAAACGAGTAGAAGACCTTCTTACTCACATCAGCAATATGAACCTCCCAAGAGAGGTTAGTGTCTATATGGACGCCCAAGTTTTTTGCGCTTTTGGAGTAATATATGGGCACAGAATTATACATTACTGGCGGGAGGGACTGGGGATCTACCAAATTGAGCATGTATTTGCCACCAATAACGAGCGCTTGAGATTTAGTTGGGTTCAGGAGAAGTCCAAAGGACTTAGCCCACTTGTTGATATTTTCAAGGTCATCATTGATGGCAGCCACAGCCTCGGCGAGTACACCCACTGTAAAATGGCGATACAACTGCAAGTCGTCTGCATAGAGATGATAGTTAGAAGTTAGGACCCTAGTGAAAGCATTTATAAAAATTGAGAAGAGAAGAGGAGAGAGGACACCACCCTGAGGAACGCCCGCAGCCAAGTCACACCATTCAGAGGAATCCTCATCGGATCGAACAGACTGCGAGCGGCCCCGAAGATAAGACTTGAACCACTCAATCACCGGAGCAGAGACATTAAGGGAGGAAAGGATTCCTAGGAGAATGTCAAAGTCAACCGAGTTAAAGGCACTGCTGAAGTCCAATAAAACCAATATGGTAAGACATTTATTATCCATAGCTAGCCTTATGTCATCAGTTATTTTGACTAGAGTGGTAACAGTGCTATGGCCAGGTCTGAAACCAGATTGGTAAGGACTCAGCAGGCCATTAGAGGACAAGTAACATGACAGTTGCTTCTGAACAATACTCTCGAGGACTTTGGAGAGGATTGGGAGGATAGATATTGGACGGAACTGGGATGGTGAGGAGGGATTAGAAACCTTGGGAAGCGGCAGGACGTATGCCTTCTTCCAAGCTGAAGGAAAGGAGTTATTAAAAAGAGAGTAATTAACAATATGAGTTATGACGGGAACTATTTCACTCAGAATTGGTAGTAACATTTGGAGTTGAAGGCCATCGTCACCTACCGCCTTAGTGGAGATGGATTGGATACATTTCTTAATGTCTAGTTCAGTAATAGGGTGGAAAGAGAAAGAAGTATTTGCTGGCAAAAGAAGATTAAAGAGATCGTTGAGTGTGGAAGATTTAACATGATCATCGAGGATAATTGGGGACTTAGAAAAGTGTGCATTAAGTGCATTAAGGTCCATCTTATCAGAAGAACTCTTGCTAGAGGCTTTGCCAATACCAAGAGTCATTAAAAATTGCCATACTTGTGTTGGGTTGAAGTTATCAATTGAGTTATGAATGTGGCGCCTTTTTGCATTCCTACACAAACGACTGCAGCGATTTCGCATCTTCTTATAAAGATCCCAGTTTTCCTCAGTCGGCCGCTTTCTGTACAGACGCTTGGCTTTATCTCGCTTAGCCATCTGATTTTTTACTGCTGGGGATAGCCATGGCGCAGGTAGATGCTTGACCCTTACTTTTTTTAGAGGGGCGTGTGCCTCATATAAATCCAACACACTCTTGCTGAAGACTGACACCATGGTGTCCATATCCTCGCAGGCGAACACAGGAGACCAGTCAATACCACCCGCATCAGCCCTCAAACGCTCCAAATCAACGTTTTTAAAGCTACGAAGAGAAAGAAATTTAGCCTTGCGTTTAGGAGGTCGAATCTTATAGGAGAGATAAATGAGGTCATGATAGGAAAAAGGAGCGGGAAGCTGTCCATGTGCGGCTACTTTGTGAGGGTCAGAAACCAGAATAAGATCTAAAAGAGAAGGAGTACAATGAGGAGCCCTGTGAGTAGCATTTAGTGGCAGTAAGTGCATATTGACAGAAGAGACAAGTGATTGGAGTTTACGGCTGCGCGAATCTCCCTTCAGCAGACAAGTGTTGAAGTCTCCGAGTATAAGCGTATGTTCATATAGTGCGGAAAGATTTTCCAAATTAGCTTCGAAGGAAGAAAAGTAATCAACTTGGCAAGACGGACTATAATAAACTCCCAAAAGAACTTTAGTATGCTGGAACTCAATTTCAATAAAAAGATGTTCAGCAAACCTTGAGTATAAACTCGGAGACTGGTCAACTATCTTGTAGCTGATATCTCCACGGAGATAAATGGCAACCCCTCCACATCCCTTGCCCGTTCTATCATTGCGCACCATTTTGAATCCAGGCAGAGAATACTGCGTGGAAGGGAGTGCAGGCTTGAGGAAAGTTTCAGATACAAGGACAGCGTGAATAAGATCTGAGTCAAAAGATGACAGCAGATCAGAGTAGTGAGCAGGAATGCTTTGAGCATTTATGTGTACAGTATTAAAGAATTTGTGACAGTTTGTAAATGTAGAATATAGGAGGTCTTTAAGATTCAGAGAATCATCATCGCCCAAAACATAGCTCTCATCTGACGCACAAGAGGATGAGCATGAAAAAAAAATGTCATCTGACATAATAAGAAATAAATATTATAAATAAATATATAATTTAAATTTTAAGACTAATTAAACTAAAATAAAAACAAAACTTCATCAAAGCACCTCGATGCACTCGCCAGTTACATTAACTGGATAACAAAAAATAAAAAATATGGATAAAAAGCCAGTATGCCAAACGTCACAAAAAACAATTAATGTGTTTCCGAACGTAAGAAAGAAACAAGAGAGTTTTTGGCGGGATTTTTTCGAGTGAACTTCAGCGGCTGTTAATATTATTTGCAAATTGATTCCTAGTGGATATTGTGATATAAAAGTGGTGTAGTTTTGTGTCTCAACTGTCTACGCAACTGGACAATATGTGAAATCATTGACAGAAGCGATCTCGGGATAGTGGAGCGGAGAATTTTATTGTAGTATTGACTACCTCTGCAAAGCTTACTGGGAAGGCTGACTCGATACAATTTGCTTCCAAATACTCCAAAAAACATTAGAATATGTTACATCAGCATTCTAATGTTACTAATGAATTCAAGAAAAATACTGATGACTAGGCAGCATGGTCTCAGACCTTAGCCTGTTCCGTAAGGAACAAAAAAAAAAAAAAAAAAAAAAGAAACAAGAATTAATTCAATGTCAACAGTGACATTAATGACAATGACATTGACACGGCACACAACCAAAACAAATAAAACTAAAAAAAAAAATCGAGTGACCGACATAAATGGGAAAACAAAAGGAGGAATTGTGACAAACTACCATTATTTCGCTGGCTTGCGAGTTCTCTTCTCAGGCATTACAGGCTTCGTGGTATGCTGCGACGATGTTACGGCTGAGGGCTCTGCTACCGAGACCTGCGCGACAATCTCTCGATACTCCCTTGCAGATTCAATTTTCCGACGCAACTTTTCAGCCACTTGGATGACTATTTTGCCCTCAGAGGTCCAACACTTGTGTATACCGTAGTACTTGCGAGCGTTCATGAATATCTCGTGTCTGGGCTTGGTGAGAAACTCCGAAAGTGTCAGACCAGACCCTTTCAGTTTGGTCTTATTGCGCCACACCTCACTCCGCACAATACGGCTTTCAAAGCGCACTAAGAGGGGACGAGGCTTGCTGGTGTTGGATTCAAGGCGATGACAGGCTGTTATGTCTCTCAGTGTAATGCCTTCCATTTTCAAATGCTTCGACAATATGCCAAGAAACCTTTTGCTGTGATCGGTTTCCTCGTTTTCAGCCAAGCCATGCAATAAGAGGACCTTTGCACGGGAAGCCATCTCATGTCTATCCAGCCCCACCACAAGCAGCTCCATCTGGGATTTAATTGAAGCTAAGGTTTTCCAGACTAGGCCCCTGAAGTCGGTAAAATCCTTGGATAGGCTGGCAATCGTCTTATGCGGAGACTCACCGCTGGCATTCTTTAAGTCCTCCTCATATTGCGCCATTCTTGATGTAAATGTTGAGGTAAGTTCCTCCACACAGCTTGACAATTTCGAGTAAAGATCCATTGTAGGTAATGCAATGCGATACTGGTAGTGTAGGAAGTGTTGTGAAGGAGAGTTTATTAGCGGACTGAGTGCACCAGAGGTTAATTAACAACTTTAACCAACTTCTAGCATTTAATAACTATTTTAACTATTTTTAATATTAAAAAATATATAAGAGCTTTAAATATTTTGTGTGTAACTTATGACTACCCTCAGAAAAAAAAAAAAAAAAAAAAGAATGTTACGTACGGTTACGAATGAAATATTGCTCTATTGTTCTATGTTCGACTTCTTGTATGTTTTTTTTTTTTTTGTTTTTTTTTAAATGTATGTTCACCGATATTCCCGTCAGTTGTGGACCGATTTTGAAAATTCTTTTTTTGTTTGAAAGAGAATGTTCCGAAATTGGTTCCCATTTTAATTTGGTGAAGATCTGATGAAGAACTTCGAAGATATACAACGGAACTCTTCAATAAATAAAGGCAAATCTCTCGGAACTGCTGCAATCGCATGCCTGTTTATTGTTTATATAATTTCATAACATAACATCACGCTAGTACGTTCTTAAGGGGTAAACAGAGCTCTAACTTGATCGGTTTTGTTCCAGTTTCATGATATTCGATTAATCTATTCTGGCGTTCTAGGAAACTTACTTAACAACTTGCCTATTAGGGAGGTACAACTAAAAAGTGAAAAATAAAAAACTTTTTTACAAAAAAATACTACCGACTTCCAAATACGAAAACTACAAAGTAAAAAATAACTTTATTTTTGGAAGTCGGTGTCCATAACGCAAAAAATGGTAGGTATGTACGAAAGACACCGACTTCCAAAAATAAAGTAATTTTTCACTTTGTAGTTTTTTATTTGGAAGTCGGTAGTATTTTTTTGTAAAAAAGTTTTTGTTAAAATAGATTTAAGTTACGATTGAGAAGATGTTTTTATCGAAACTGTACTTTAAGTTGCATGTTTATTATATTAGCCTTTATTTTACAAAAAAAATCGGAGAGTTTTGATGTTTTGTTACTTTGAATAGGTTTAGGAATGTCATTATATTCTTCTTCTTAGCGTATCGATGGCAAATATAAAAAGTTAAATATTGTGTTTGGCCCAGAATTCAGCCACGGCAATACCATTCGGTGACGCAGTCATAAGGTCTTCGTAAGTACAGGGCCAGGGCATGGTGCGCATTCCGTGAGATGGGCCATGGTCTGCGGAGAGATGCTGCATAAGCACTGAAGACTAGTGAACCCCCACCTGAGGAGGTTGTCCTTGCTGCGGCCAACCCGAGTGCGGAGTCTATTTAGGGTCATTATAATTGTATGCATTTATTAGTTTAGTTTGTTCGTCGAATCGTTGAGTTCCTTAAATTCTGAGTAGAGCTGCACTGTTATTGACAAATGCGTGCACTTACTGGTCAGTTCCACTCAATCTGGCTGGTTCTTTCCTCAAAAGACCATTTCAGACATCAGTCTACATGGTCTTCACATGATCTAACCAAGATTTTGTCTGGAATTTAAAAGAGACTGTGACCTCTGAATTTGTTTCGGCCTTTCTTCTCGGTGTAGTCAGATAGGAAACGCCGACCTCATCTACTTTTATAAAATATGTAAAAGTGTTTGTACAAACCAACTTACAGAAATAATATCATTTATCATTGAACTATCTGTAGGCCATACAAATATTTGTTCCGTGCGGGAATCGAACTCGCGACACGCAGCGTAGCAGCCGATCGCTCAACCACTACGCCAATCGTGTCGTCAATTTCAAATACCTGACGCTGTGGTATTTTGTTATTAGTACTTCATATACTTGTGGCTTCAAAATACATTTAGCGACTTTATTAATAGATGCGTTCTGCAGAAAATAGCGCTTTATATCTTTCATACACAAAGTGGTGACCGCGTACGTCAAATTGTCAAGTACCTTGTAAATTGCCATTTTCATTTCAAACGGTTATTTTTACCGAACTTCTGTGTATTGATTAAGTTTATTAGTACGAATGTCACGATGGATGACCGACTGTATCTTGTTATTTGTGTTTTAAATAAAAATAGTTAAAATACTGTATTTTATATTTTAAATACACGACTTAAAAATATTTTGTATTTCGTATTTTAAATACATGCGAGATATTATTTTGTAATTTGTATTTTAATTAAAGCAAAGCATGGTTTTTGCCCAGCAATCGTGTTTCTTATGGTGTGCATCAAGTATCGATATCGATATTGAACATGGACTTTTTATCAACACTTTTTTAACTAACACATGGACAAATTCCCTAACACATAGATTTTATATTTTTGGTTTCGTTTTTCATCTGACTCTGTGTATCTTGTACATACTATATCTATGGGCAATCCATAGAAATATAAAATACAGGAGAAGTGGCAAGGGCGCGTGTCGGTGTCTGCGCGACGTGGTCTGACTGAGCATGTCATAGACAAAAGGCCGTCACCGCGAACTAGTGCGCTTTCGACCGTGATCGTGAAAAGTTATGAGAATGCCGTGTTGTTCAGTGGTTTCTTGTAAAAACCGAAGCCTAATTCAAAACTTTGTAAATCATGGAATCACTTACCATATGTAATTACAAGTATTTTATTACATTTGTCTTTAAAATCATGAAAAACAACAAATCGTAAAATATTTCTTGCCTCTACTATGTTATTTTTGGTTTCTAATAGCACAGTGACTGTTCTATTTTTGCATTAAATACATTGCTTCTTAACCACTACCTAAGTTTGTCGCTGAGAGACTGAACAAGCAATGTAAAAATCACAAAACGATACTTTACTAAGCGGATGCATCGCGTAGTACGGCCGCTGCTTCTTGCGACGAGTTAATGCTGTGCTTATGCAGATCCACTAACGTAGGCTATCGACAACAACGTCGATTGACGAATGAAATATTGCTTTTATAGTTTATTTTTCAATTTGTCAACCGTTTTAACCCGGTTGGAAGATCGATGTGAAATAATGTTTATTACTTATTTTGATTATTTTACAGCGTGGTAGAGAAATGCGTAACTAACATTTTAATAAAAAATGCCACCCCAGTAATACCAAAATGTCAAGTGCTGCACAAATACCTCTACTTTACAGGTCATTGACTAAACACCATAGCAGGGTTCAACAATACCTCCTGTTTCAATACGCTATGACAGCCTAAACCAACGAAACCAGATTTTTGATTGTTTGAATTTATTGATGTACTTAATTATTTATATTTTTTAGGTAGGTACATATTGTTTATTTTTATTATAATATTTTCTGGGCACGCTGTTTTTAATGTATTTTATTTACAGGACTACAAAAAAAAAATATAATATAGTAAATGGGAGAATCGATAACTTTCCGATTTAGTCAATCACTAGCGTAAATGTAAAATAAATTGCTTTTCCACAGCACAACGATAGCGACCGATGTTTTTGTGTGCGTAAGTTGTACGGTGCATGGTAAATACACGCTGTGTTGATGAGATAAAGTTTATAATTGACTGTTTAGTACGTTCTGATTTAAGAAATGCGGGTGTGTGCGCGACTGCGTATCTATTGCCTTACTGCGTATATATTTTCGTCTACACGCCATATCTCCTTGTTTAGTATATCTATGGGGCAATCACTGGTGCATAAATATCTGCGTTCGTCCTTAATTCACTAATGTGAAGTTTGTGTGAATACAGGGTAAAGTTGTTTGTTTTGACGATGCATCCTTGGCCTATATTGAATAGTCCGCCTTGTGCCAGCTGATGTGCGGTTATTTGGTCGCCGCATATTTTTCGAACGTGACACCTATCACAGCAAAAGTAAAAATATCTATTCAATGTGTATGTTTCTTGCAATTTGTCTTTACAGAAACTTGATGTTGTTTTGCATTCCGAATTTTCCGTTTCACAGAAATTCTTGTCTCCTTTAATTTGGTAAATGAGTCGTAAGATGTGGCAGTAATAAACTCCCGAAACGGTTGGACATGATCTCAAGTCTTCTTCCGACATGTTAATATAGATATCTTTCTTCATGTTGATAGATATGAACTCAGATACTGAGTTTATGCTGATCATGTCACTTTAGCCCACTGTCTTGGGGATTGGCATTATCTTGGAGATTTCGTATGAATCTCGACTGATGAGAGGTAGTTTGATCCCAAAGATGATAATGTCTTCCAGAAGTGTTGTTTTTATTTCCAGTAGATCATATATCTTCCAAAGGTCCGAGTGTATGTTGTCAATTGGCAGGGAGACGTCCTTGGGCAAATTGCTACAAATCGTGCTTAACTCGTTCATGAGTTGTTATGGGCTGGTCTGTATTAGCAAACTTACGCTTTGAGCTGTCAGCGACAAGAAAGAAGAAAGAAAGAAGAAAGAAAAAGTGTTTAATTGGCACAAAACGTCATACAATATAATAACACGCTTATGCTAAACCCTTAACAATAGTATTAGTAGTACTTAAATTAAGTTAGTAAAGACGAGAAATAAATCAAACAATAATAACATATACTACCTACATTTTGTTTATAACAGAAAGGAAATAGGGTAAAAAAGATACCAGGCAGATGCATGTCGTGATTGTGGCAAGAAGGCTTCCACTCAGCATAATGCTGTGCCGTGGGAGAGCCACAGCACGGCGCTGATTTTCAGTGGTCGCCAAGCCCTGCAGGGCTTGGCTTTGTTGATGCAGGCCTACCTTGCCAGGCTCCTTCAGAGCCAGCAAGGTGTCGTGGTCTTGAGGGAGAGCGCTACGGTCAATCGGCTGCGGGGTCCGGTCAGACGGCCCCCAGGCGAGTTCACTCCCATTGGGGGCTTGCAGGCGGCGGCGCTCGCTCGCATTGCTAGTGGTAGCGATATCCCTCGACTAATCCCTGGTGCTACCGTAGCATCGCCACTTTGAGCACTCCATGGCGGGATAGTCGGGGGATGAAATATTTTTTAGGGAACTTTCAATGGATTTTAATTTAAAAAAAACCACAAGGCGAAAGGACCGGCGAAAGCTGGGACTGCGCACTGAAAGGCGGGACTGGCGAAAGCTGGGACTACACATCAGACGGCGGGACCGGCGCAAGCTGGGACTGCATCTTCCCTAGCAGGAACGTCCAGAGGTGATACTGCAGTGGGATCGTCTCGAGGTGGGGCTGCGGCGAGACTGTCAAATGAAGGAGCTGTTGCGGTACTGTCGAGGGCCGGCACTGCTGTGGGACCACCCCGTAGGGTGGAACTGCAAACCAGCCCACCGGGCATAAGGGTACTGCCAAAGCTGGCGCGACACGGGAGGCTTGCGTTAGAGATCGAATGACCTCGGACCTTGCGGAGGAGTACTTGAACGCGCCGGACTTGGTGCCGATCCAGGAGCTCATAATTGAGAAACTGGAAGTGGCGCCGGATCCTCTGCCTGTCCTCACGGTTGCTCCCGGAGTTGTCGCAGGTGTAATTCATGTATCCTGCGACAACTCAGATGCAGCTAGCTGGTTTCGGGGTGCCATCCACAATGTGGAACTTGGCTCCCTGAAACTCAAGGTCGTCGACGCCAAGGACGGAAGAGTCGCAACTTGGCGTTGCAAGACTCTGCCCGGGCCATTCGATTGCTCCAGCGACTTAACCCAGTTCGTGGCGTGAACATAAAGGAAATATTGTGTTATTAAAACTCACTTTATAGTTGAATTAATTACTATTTTAATTCAGCACACACAATGGTTGAGAGAGAAAAATTCTTCTGTCTCTTATGTTGCTAGTACAAATGTTGCCAGCATATAACAAATATGAACTTAAATCTAAGTTCGGATACAAACAACCCTCCCTTGAGGACGAGCGACTGGAAGGTTGTGAATACACTCACTGAGCAGACCGGCATCCGTCGTATCGTACTCATGGACAGCGTGTCCGCTGGGGTCATCAAGGCCGCGGGCTACTCTCTTTCAGGAGGGATTGAACGATACTCGTTCAAGCTCCTGGAAGAAGACAAGGGAGAGGCATCTGCTGCGGAAGCAGAAGTGGAGCCCTCCGAAGATGGACCACCACAACATCGGGAGGCCATCGAAGAAATCTCTGCTGACGGCGCAGCGCAGGAAACAGAGATTGGGACCAGGGCGTCAGAGGCAGACCATGAGAATGACATCCTCGGCGACTTCAACACCCTGGGGATTGAGTCGCCGACTGCTCTCGAGGCGAGCCAGGCGGTGGAGAAGGGGCCCCAAGACTAAAGCCCTCCCATATCAACACAGGCCCATCAAGATCATCCAAGATGGAGGGACTAAGGTGTACAAATTAATTGGCATCATTGCAAAGCCACTGCCCTTCTGGCTCGGCAACTGAAGCTTAACACATACGACGTTGCCTTGATACAGGAACCTTATCTTATATATTTTGGGGTGGTATGGGATCTACCTCCTAGTGGTCCACCCCGGGCAACGGCACCACGGGCTTGCCTGTGGTACGGCTGAAAGATCCCACTTAAGCGGTGGTAGGCTCCGCAAGGGGCCGCCTGGCTCGCGACCACCATCCCACCGGAGTCCGGCGCCAAGCAGCTTGCTGTATTCCGTCGGTGTGTGGGAGTGCCAGTGCCTTTGGGGGAGAAGGAGGTTGTCAGTTGCGCTTTTCAGAACCGGTCGTGGTCTCTGAGAATAACTTGCCGGGTAGCTCATTCTGGAGGGTAGCGGGATCCGAAGCACGGTGCCAGCCGTTGGCCGACCGCAGTCAGTAGGGGGCCCAAGTAGCACGCCAGCCACGTGCCAAAGGCTGCCCCGCCAACTCGCGAAAAATCCCGGTATGCTCCACCGTGCCAGCTGGCGACTGGATGGGAGGACCCGGTGGCCATATCCGGGGGGGTTCGGGCGTCCCCGCAGTCTCCAAATGAGTTCCCCATAGGTTGAGTTGGTTTTAGTGGTCCACTTGGTTATCTGAGCAGCGCCTCGACAGGTCAACTTTTTCCCCAGCAACTCTAACAATATCAATGACCAAAGCAAAGAAGAGAAATAAGGTTAAACAACGGCTGCACTTCCTCCCACTTAAAGTGCACCTCATTAACATCAGGGGGTTGCACTCCAACCTTGATCCGGTCCACCACCACCTAGAGACCGAGAAGCCGCACCTGTTCTTCCTAACGGAGACGAAGATAACAACTCCGTCGGACGTGGCGTACCTCAACTACCCGGGTTACTCTCTTGAACACAAGTTCAAGAAGCAAGCTGGGGTCTGTGTGTACGTCCGCGATGACATCTGTTGTCGTCGTCTCCGTTGCTTTGAGAAATCGGGTTTTTCTGCCATATGGCTGCTTGTGGACACAGGCGTGGAGAAGTCTATCTACGTCGGCGTATACCGATCCCATAGCGGTGACCAGGAGTCAACAGCGCTCTTTAATAGCCTTGTAGAGTCGACTGATGTAGCCCAGCAACGATACCCAACAGCGAAGCTTGTTTTTCTGGGGGACTTCAACGCCCATCATAAGGAGTGGCTGTTCCCGTACCAGAAAACCGACCATGCCGGGTTGGAGGCACGCAAGTTTGCTTTAACGCTAGATCTTACCCAGCTGGTGAATGTGGCAACACGGGTACCGGATGTAGACGGCCATACACCCAATTGTTTGGACCTTCTGCTGACAACTGATCCGGACAGTCATTCGGTGTCGGTCTCAGCCCCGCTGGGAACGTCTGACCACTGTCTAGTGAAATCCGTTTCGACTTGCTCTCCTCCAGATGAGAGCCCTAGAGGCACGAGGCGAGTATGGCGTTACGAGTCAGCAGACTGGGACGAGATGCGGCACTTTTTTGCGTCTTATCCTTGGCGGCATGTGTGTTTCTCCTCGGGTGACCCCTCGAGCTGTGCGGACGCGGTTGCGGATGTGATTCGGCAGGGAATGGAATATTTCATTCCATTCTCCGACATTCCGCTCGGTCCCAAATCCCGACCTTGGTATAATGCTGAATGCGCCCTCGCTGAGGCCCGAAAAGAGTTTGCCTACCAAGCCTGGGTCGGGGCCCGCGACCGCAAAGTTAGAGCGCGTAGGGTTCGCGCGAAAAAAAGAGCCTTTAATTCTGCCGCCAAGTTCTGCAAGCGGGTTTTGCGTCGGGCACGTTTTGACCATATTGGACGTATTGGGGCCAAGCTAGCATCGCACCCTCCGGGTAGTAAACAGTTTTGGTCCCTGTCTAAAGCGGTCGAAACGAATTTCTGTCGGCCCACTTTACCTCCGATGCTGAAACCTGATGGGTCGCTGGCTCACTCTGCGAGAGACAAAGCAAATTTATTTGCATCCCTTTTTGCAGGCAATTCACGTCTGGACGCTGGCTCCAAGCAACCACCTACTGTACCTCACTGTGACTCTTCCATGCCGGAGATCGCTGTGCACGCTAAAGAGGTCCGGAGAGTATTGTGCAGTCTAGACGTGAACAAAGCCAGCGGGCCTGACGGCATCCCAGCGAGAGTGCTGAGGCAGTGTGCGCCAGAACTGTCTCCTGTGTTGACTCGTTTGTTCCGCCTCTCTCTTGTAAAAAGAACGGTACCGAAATCCTGGAAGCTTGCAAATGTGCAACCAGTGCCCAAAAAAGGCAACCGTGCAGACCCTGCCAATTACCGTCCGATCGCCATTACCTCCATTTTGTCCAAAGTTATGGAAAGGGTACTGAACAGTAAGTTGCTGACCTACCTTGAAGACAACAATCTCCTCAGTGACCGTCAATATGGCTTTCGCCGGGGACGGTCAACTGGCGATCTTCTTGTGTATGTCACGCACTGCTGGGGCGAAGCCATCGAGAGACACGGCGAAGCACTTGCTGTTTCGCTTGATATCTCGAAGGCCTTTGATAGGGTCTGGCACGCGAGTCTACTCAGTAAGCTTCCTGCTTATGGCATCCCCGCTGGTTTTTGTAGCTGGATATCAGACTTCCTCAATGAACGGTCGATCCGAGTGGTCATTGACGGCTGCTCCTCTGACTTCATGGCTATTGATGCCGGAGTACCTCAGGGGTCTGTTCTCTCTGCAACTCTTTTCCTGCTACACATCAATGACCTACTTCAGCCTGGTATTATTGGGTACGCAGATGACAGTACTGTTGCAGAGAGATACTTGTCCAGCGCAAGAACCAGCGTGGATGAAGTTCGTTCCTTGAGAGAGGCTATGGTGGAAAGGACAGATTTGACCTTAAGCCTTGTCTCCCAGTGGGGTGATGACAATCTGGTCTCCTTTAACGCCACCAAAACACAGGCGTGTCTTTTTACCACAAAAAGGAGTATCTTCGATCAAACTCCTACTTTTCGGGGTGCGTCTGTTCCTGTGACTGATCGGCTCGAGCTCTTGGGCATGGAGTTGACATCCAGCCTCAACTTCGGCGCCTCCATTGAGTACAAAGCTCAAATTGCGGCCAAAAAGCTGGGCATCCTAAATAGAGTGAAGCGATACTTTACGCCTGGACAGCTTTTAACCCTTTACAAAGCGCAAGTCCGATCCTGCATGGAGTATTGCAGCCACCTTTGGGATGGCTCAGCTAAGTATCAGCTTGCCGCGCTTGACTCGGTGGAACGCAGAGCCAAGAGGCTCATTGGCGACGTTGAGCTGGCGGATGCCAAGCTACACAGCTTGGCTCATCGCCGCAAGGTTGCCTGCTTGTCGGTCTTTTACAGACTGTACTTCGGTGAGTGTGCTCAAGAACTCCACGACCTCATCCCACCAGCCCCCTTCTACCATCGGACATCTAGACGCACTGCAAGTTACCATCCTTACCTTGTTGCCATTCCACCAATACGCACCAAGCGCTTCCAATCATCCTTCATAATGCGCACAGCGAATGAGTGGAACTCACTACCTGCGTCTGTGTTTCCGAACGCATTCAACCCGAATCTCTTCAAAGTTAGAGTGAACAGGCTTCTTCTGGGTAAGCTCGCTCCATCGTCGACTCTGTCTCTGTCACCTTTGACCTAGACTAGAGTCAAGAGCAAACCCATCACAAATAAAAAAAAAAAAAAAAATCTGTATAAGGGGACTATAAAAGGCTTCGGTGGGACAGGAGGCATAGTGCTCTATGACTATCTTCGTTGTCTTAAATTCTGAGTAGAGCTGCACTGTTATTGACAAATGCGTGCACTTACTGGTCAGTTCCACTCAATCTGGCTGGTTCTTTCCTCAAAAGACCATTTCAGACATCAGTCTACATGGTCTTCACATGATCTAACCAAGATTTTGTCTGGAATTTAAAAGAGACTGTGACCTCTGAATTTGTTTCGGCCTTTCTTCTCGGTGTAGTCAGATAGGAAACGCCGACCTCATCTACTTTTATAAAATATGTAAAAGTGTTTGTACAAACCAACTTACAGAAATAATATCATTTATCATTGAACTATCTGTAGGCCATACAAATATTTGTTCCGTGCGGGAATCGAACTCGCGACACGCAGCGTAGCAGCCGATCGCTCAACCACTACGCCAATCGTGTCGTCAATTTCAAATACCTGACGCTGTGGTATTTTGTTATTAGTACTTCATATACTTGTGGCTTCAAAATACATTTAGCGACTTTATTAATAGATGCGTTCTGCAGAAAATAGCGCTTTATATCTTTCATACACAAAATGGTGACCGCGTACGTCAAATTGTCAAGTACCTTGTAAATTGCCATTTTCATTTCAAACGGTTATTTTTACCGAACTTCTGTGTATTGATTAAGTTTATTAGTACGAATGTCACGATGGATGACCGACTGTATCTTGTTATTTGTGTTTTAAATAAAAATAGTTAAAATACAGGACAGGACAGGAGGCATAGTGCTCTATGACTATCTAACTAATGACGCGAGGACTTGCATCTATATCAGGGGCGGTATAGAGGCAATGCCCTTACGTACTTTCTGTTACAGGGATCTCACAACAACCTTGATCCAAGTGGGGACGGGAACAGAGAAAAGGAGTATTATCCTCGCCTCTGCCTATCTCCCATATGAACAAAAAGAACCAGTAACACCACTAATCAGAAGACTGGTTGATTACGGCAACCAAAAGAACCTTGACCTGATACTTGGTTGCGATGCGAACGCACACCACGTCGTTTGGGACAGCTCGGATGTCAACAAACGAGGGGAGGATTTGTTGAACTTTGTGGTAAGCTCTTCTTTACAAATCCTTAACGTAGGCAATAAACTTACTTTTAGGACTTCTGCGAGGACTGAAGTTATTGACCTTAAGCTGGCTTCAAACAGGGCCAGCGCTCATATTGAAAATTGGCATGTATCGAACGAAATTTCTCTGTCTGACCATAATTATATATGTTTTAGGTTTAGGACGGCGGGAGAAGCCGAAATTTAACAAATTGGGACTCATACAGGACAGGAGTGACCTCAAAGTAAATTTGGAAAGCCCTAAAGGTAAGGTATACAACAGAACTCTTCAATAAATAACGGTAAATCTCTCGGGATTGCTGCAATCGCATGTCTGTTTATTGTTTATACCATTTCATAACGTAACATCACGCCAGTACACTCGAAAGGGGTACGCAGATATCTCATTTCACCGATTATGTTCAAGTTTCATGTTATTCGGGTAATCTATTCTGGCGTTATAGGTACTTACTAAACAACTTACCTATTAGGTACAACTAAAAAGACTTCCAAATAAGAAAGCTACAGAGTGAAAAATAACATTATTTTTGAAATTCGGTATCTATATCGCAAAAAATTGGTACCTACGAAAGACACCGACTTCCAAAAATAAAGTTATTTTTCACTTTGTAGTTTTTATTTGGAAGTCAGTAGTATTTTTTTGCAAAAAAGTTTTTTTTATTGTTGGTAAAATGTATATTAATACCATCGTCACTTTCATGTTAAAAAAAACCGGCCAAGTGCAAGTCGGACTCGCGCACGATGGGTTCCGTACCCAGGGTGGCATCAACTATGTATGTATGGGGACACCCGTTTATTTTCAACTTGTTTTTTTTTTTTTTTTTCCTTTATTTATGCTGTAAAACCTTACTTTTTTGAACCCTCGGTGCGCGGGTCCGACTCGCACTTCGCCGGTTTTTTTTAACATATTTTGTTAGTGAGCCATGTTTGTGAAAACTATCTTCTAGCAAGATTTTTTTTTAATGAATTCAAAATCTGTAAGCTCCGAGAGCGTCAGCCAGGCATAGTTCTGTTACGTACAGTTGATGTGCATCTGATGACCCCCCGCACTCGTTGCCGCGGCGCGATAATTAGCGAACGATAAAGTCGTTAGGTATACTGATACCGAGCGAGCAGCGTGTTTGTGGTCAGCACATTACCGCCACTCATATAAATAGCTGCTCTGTGGCGTCCGTTTTATTAATTCGACAGTTCTTATACACAATGCGGTTACTGGTGAGTTACAATTTTATTTTCTTTTTTTTTCGACTAATATTTTATATTCAATATGATATATAAATAAATAATAGTAAAAAAAAACAAAAAAACCGGCCAAGGGCGAGTCGGACTCGCGCGCGAAGGGTTCCGTACCATTATCGCAAAAACGGAAAAAAAAGTTTGTTGTATGGGAGGGGAGTCCCACTTAAATATTTAATTTATTCGGTTTTTACTTTATTTTATTTGTTGTTATAGCGGCAACATCATCTGTGAAAATTTCAACTGTCTAGCTATCACGGTTCATGAGATACAGCCTGGAGACAGACAGATGGACCGCAGAATTTTAGTAATAGGGTCCCGTTTTTACCCTTTGGGTAACCCTAAAAACACGCTTTAAAAGAAAACCAAACTACAGAAAATAATTTTCAATAAATTTTAATTAAGAACAGTGTGATAAACAAAAAAAAAGACAAATCTCACTGTTTGTCATCAAAAAACCCGACTGCTTAAAAGCGAACTAAAAAGATGTAAACAAGAAACTTTTTTTTCAGACTTGTGGTCCCTAGCGCTAATGCTAAGCATGAGCTCCTGGGTTCGATAGTTAGTGCTATTACGTGTGACTTAAAGACAACTAGCGAAATGTAGGTGGACTAAAGTTGCAACTGTGCCCAACCCTTCGGGGAATACAGGCGTGATGTTATGTCAAGTTATAAATATAACTTGGATATTATTGTTGAGCAGATGATTTTGATGCTGACGGTGGCGGTGAGCTGCGTGTGCGCACGTCCCGAGCCCGAGCCCGCGCCCGCTGACTACGACTACGCCGCTGCCGACAATGGCGTCGAAATAGGAAACGATGACGCCAACCAGGGAGGAGACAATGTTGGTGAAGATGAGGGGAACCAGGACGGCGAAGGTGAAGGTGATGACAACCAGGAGGGTGACGAGGGAGTAGACAACGTTGGTGAAGATGATGGGAAGCAAGAAGGAGATGAGGACCACGACGAATCAGAGGACCCGAACGACACGGTCGCTTTATTTGCCGACCCCTAGAGCACCGAGCGTTATTACACGACGCGCGTTCTGTGTGGAGTATCTTGTAGTAGCAGCAGTAGCTCAGCTGTTGGAATCACTTACACCATGTGATCAATAAAAATGCACACAGTATTTCATTTTGTTTTACTTCATTGGAATACTTAATTTTTGTTACCTACTGGAGTAATTTCTCTAGTCATTAAAATGTTTGTGAGTCGTGTAGGCGAAGGCATGCCCTTCTAACGCGAGTCATTAGTCACTATCACATTTATTACCATTAATTACATCAATAATGTTCTTTTAATGCGCACTTGAGTGCATGAGGCAATGTCTGCATTATTAGCAACCAGCCGCATGACGTGTGGCGTGTCGGGAATCGTGACGTCAGCAACTACAAATGCTTTACACAGGTTACATTCTAGCAACGAATCGCGATTATGATTGGATAAATGGCAAATGTCACGAACAATCACTTACATTATCGACCATGATTGCGACCATCGCCTTCAGTGACTTCGAATGACACTTTGTCAAAGAGGCTACAGTAACTCTTGTACTCTACAACTTGAAGCAGACAAGCTCTGTTTGTTCCGTGCAGAAAGCAGGTAGGTGGGAAACAAGGGGAGGCAGGCTGAAGAAGATAGCACAAGCGCACGTGATGGAGATTGAGGACATTATTCCGCGGTGACACGTTTTATTTAGGCTTTAATGTGATGTCACTGTTCAAAAGATGGATGGCGAATATAATAAAAGAGGCACAAGACGGCTTTGTGCGGCGCGCCCGGAAGCTGGCGGTGCGGAGGGGGGGAGGTGGGTCGTGACACGGGGCGTACACAATGATACTTTTGTACTGGGGCTTAACAATCACAAGGCTTTTCGGCTATTCGAGCTGTCACGCGCCCGGGGGGATGTACCACAAGGTGCGACACCTGCGCCACGGAACACACGAGCACTGTGCACACACACAATGCTGCTGGCTGAGCACGTTACTGGTTGTAGTGTTGACCTCAACAGTTATAATGTAGGTAACTAAGTCTATGCAAATAAGATTGCTTTCGCGTCGTTTATTATTTTGTTTATTTTATCAGGCAAACTGATAAGAGCTTAACGGGAAGCTGATTTGAAAACATGCTACGTAATTATGAAAAACGGCCAAGTGCGTGTCGGACTTCTTACATTGGTTCCGTACCAAACCGCAAAATCAAGTTGGTTCTAATAGGAAAACCAGCCAAGTGCGAGTCGGACTCGCGCACGAAGGGTTCCGTACCATTATCGCAAAAAAATCTGGTTTGTTGTATGGGAGTCCCACTTAAATATTTATTTTATTCTGTTTTTAGTATTTGTTGTTATAGCGGCAACAGAAATACATCATCTGTGATAATTTAAATTGTCTAGCTATCAAGGTTCTTGAGATACAGCTTGGTGACAGACGGACAGATAGACAGACGGATCGCGGCGTCTTAGTAATAGGGTCCCGTTTTTACCCTTTGGGTACGGAACCCTACCTCGGCACAAAATTTTGTAAAATAGCTAACTTTGGTGGCTTCCATTTCTTTGTTTTCCAAATTTATTCCAAATCTATATATATGTAAAATTGTAGTTCTAAAAACTAAAAAACACGCTTTAATGGTAAATTGAACTAAAAAGTCGCTAATCCTGTAGATCTTGGTAAGGCAAAACAAACAACAAACACACAAACAAACTATTTAAACGCGCCCGGTAGAATCAACTTTCATTATTTGTAGATTTTAATTTTTGTTTGATGTTCAAAAGTGCCGCTTATTGGCCTAGTTGAATAAACATATTTGAGTTTGACTAAATTATTGCATTGTCATCGGTCCTTGATAAGTGTGCAGTTTCAAATCAATCCCACGTTTTGAAGGGGGTGAAAATCACGTTCAAAGATTCCGTTACATTGATACATAGATACATACCAAGCTGATGGAGTTTCTTGTGCATTCTTCTCCATAACAAGCTACTTTTCCGAATGCACGGTAGAATCAACTTTTACTACTTGTAAATTTTAATTCATATATGTATGACGTTCAAAAGTGCCGCTTACTGGCCTAATTGAAATAAATATATATAAATGAAATAATATATAAAAGCGTCTTAAAAACCGGCCAAGTGCGTGGCGGGCCACGCGCAATAATAGGGTTCCGAAGTTGCATAATAATGCGGACTAAGAATAGGGTTTTGTTGTTGTTAACTGAACATTGTAACGGTTTCAGCGGCACACAACGTCTAAAAACAGGCCCACATAGAATGATGTTTTTTTAAATCTACGAGTATATGCTCGCGTTTGACCACTATCTCGCCTGATGGTAAGCGATGATGTGGTCTACGGTGAAGCACGCTTACCTAGAAGAAACCTATTCACTCTTGACTTAAACTAAAGAAGGACTAACTGAGAACTGTAGAAGGAGTTATAAAATCTAACTTCGCAACTGAAGTTAGAAAAATAATATCTATTTGAGTACCACCCCGGGTGCGAATTGCGAAAGGAGCCGATACGAGTGCGAGTTAGAGCCACGGGGATTGGTATGGTTCGTTCCTGGATCCTTGCGCGCACGCTACTCTCTTTCGGAATTTGATATAATAATCATCACATCACAAATAAAAAAAAATAAAAAAAACATCTGTAATCTGCGGTATTCACTATTTCGTTCTGGAAAGTTTTACACTACTCAATTATCGCCAAAAGAAAATAAGTAATTTGCTTGGCAATCGAATCTAATTTGACTTTAGATTACAAAACGTCGAAAATACTTCTGCACTAACACAAAATAGACTCGACCAAGCGCATGCGCCATATGGACTACGGACCGGTACTGCCAACCACTCCGGCCACTCCAATGCGTTATTCGAGCTTAAACATTATTAATTTAAAAATAATTATTGTTAAGGATGTTATGATTTATTTTTGTATATTTTTACATGGTTCATAAGCATATATTAACTCTGTTTTACACAGCTACCAACGTTATTTCAGTAATTTTTCAATGGCATTTTTTTTTTTTTTACTGTTCCAAGTACATTTTATAAGTTGGTCGACTATTACTCGTAAACTTGTAAAGCCTACCTATATGTGATAGTTTTCCTTTTAATTTCGTTATATTTAATACTGCCGTGAATTTTTTCACATACCCAAGAGCAACCATTTCGCTGGCAGGGGGGGGGACACTTGACTCTAACATAAATTTGCAATTTAAATCTTAATTTTACGTAAACGGATCTCTAAATCGAAAAATGGTTAAAGCAAACCTATAATATTCTGAATGACCTATCCAACGATACCCCACACCATGGGATAGACGAGAGAGAAAAAAACATCCCCACTTTACGTATATAGCGGAACCCCAAAAAAATAGTTATTTATGCTACAAGTGCGGCAAGTAGGTGATTTCCGATGAGTGGTATTTTTATACACGAGCGAGCGAAGCGAGTGAGTGGATAAATCGACACGAGTCGTAAATCATCTTACGCACGTGTATCATGCAACATTTTACTATGCATTGTGCGAGGAAATAAAAAAATATATCTGAACCAAGCAAGAAACAAAACTAATACTTCATTTAAGAACGCGGCGAACCAAGCTCGCAAATGCAATTCGAGGCGAGTGAAAAATTCATTCGGAGTATTGCTATCTCAGTTTGCACGCACACGCGGCGCCGTGTGTGTGCGCGGGTAGATACTCGCACACACACGGCTGCGCACAGCGCCGCGATAGATAGCTTCCTAATCGTCCTAACGACTCGAAAGCATTTAGAATATTATTATTTAGGTATGTTCATTATTTGCTTTTTTTTTGTTGACTACTTTGGGGAATCGTTGGTAAATGTACAGACTAGTAATGCGTTTTTACGAAATTTCTTTACAATATCTCAGGTGTAGGATAGCTAGCTATCGCTTGTCTTTGTAACTATAGAAAGAATCTAGCAGATACGTCATGCGTACCTTTCCAAATGGGTACTTTTGTAAAGCAATGTTGAAAGCTTATAATATTGGTGTTCTTGAATAAATAAGTAGGTACATCGTTTACGCTGGCAAAGCGTCTTGAGTCTTGGGGACAAAGCCGGCCGACGCGAACGGCGCCGCCGTTGGCGTTCTTTTGTCTTATTTATGTAGGTATTCCTTTTAATAAACCTCAAATATGTAATATTATAATAAATAATGAAAGCAAGTAAAATAATACAAGCGTTACTTAGGCAAAGTATTAGTAAAAGACTAATATTCCAATAATTTATGCTTATTTACGCATAAGTACAGATAAATAACTGTGCTCTGGGGGGTGACCATAAGCTCTTAGAGCGCTATCAATTTGATATCGAAAAAGGGACAGATGTATTTGACTTGTATACATCTGTCACTTACTCGATCTCAAATTGATACCGCTCTAAGAGCTTATGGTCACCCCCCTGAGCTAAGAATATTAAAAATAAAAATACGGATTTTGAATAAACATTTATTTTGTTATGTTCTTACTTTATAGATCATCATTCATCTGTTTAAAAAATATAAATCTAAACGTGATAAAATCGTGTAGGTAGGGTAACCATAAATAGTCGACTGAACGAAATAAAAAAAAATACAATAATGATAATCAGAAAACTTAGTGTCAAGATCCACACAAAACTCGCTGATTTATAAGATTTTGCTTGTAGGTATAATAGTATGTATAAATAGGTAATCTGCAGTAGGTACCATTCATAAGATGATAATCGACCGCAATAAAACGTAAGTAATAGTAGTATTTTAGTTTATGTAGGTACGCACTACTTTTTAGTTTATAAGTAAGTACTTACAATTTTATTTTATTTTATTAATCTTTGGAAAAATTACAGCTAATACAATAAATACGCAGAAACAACATGCAAAAAACGGCCAATTAAAAGTTTTCTCACATATAAATATTTGCATAAAATACATATCAGCGAGAGTTTAAAATTATAAAAATTTGCATTTTATTATGAAGTCGATTAGCCAGCCAGTTATCAAAGTTTATTGGAACTGCCTCCCCAGGCTAAGGGTCACCGAAGGCCAGAAAAAAAGCCCAGAATAATTAAATGAACTAGAACGACTTTGTATTTTTAATTTTAGTTTTTGTAATAGGAATTTAACAAAAAACGTTCCAAACTGGAGCAAGGGCATAAAGCCGCGGTTGTGCAGGCAAATCCGATCGTATGGTCACCCTACCCTGGGTGACCCGAACTAACGTCACAGTAGGTAAGTAAAAAACCGGCCAAGTGCGAGTCGGACACGCGCACGAAGGGTTCCGTACCATTATCGCAAAAACGGCAAAAAAATCACGTTTGTTGTATGGGAGCCCCACTTAAATATTTATTTTATTCTGTTTTTAGTATTTGTTGTTATAGCGGCAACTTCATCATCTGTGAAAATTTCAAGTCTTTAGCTATCACGGTTCATGAGATACAGCCTGTTGACAGACGGACAGACAGACAGACGGATCGCGGAGTCTTAGTAATAGGGTCCCGTTTTTACCCTTTGGGTACGGAACCCTAAAACTGCAGTGTAGGTAAGTCTTAGCGGTGTCCTTGAGATAATTACCTACGCCCACATTGTCTCATTCATGACATGAATAAAAAAACAAAGCTTCGTAAGTTGGTAGATAGGTAGGTAAATACTAATTTATAAAATATATAGGTACTAAGATAAAATACATTGGTACTATTTATGTAACTTATTTTATTATGTTATTGGAAAACTGTGAGAAACATCCCAGCGTAAGGAGTCCAATGTCCATGTCGGCAACCAAACCAAATCGTAAATAATAACAGAGTCCGTAAACAACGCAGTTTGTAAGAAAGTAGATTCTCAATAACAAAGTTTAAATCACAAGGCAAATCTAAATCCAAATTCATAATCATTAATGTTTGCATGCCTAATCTGGTAGATTGTACAAGGATCACAATTGTTTTTTTTTTTTTTATGTCTTATGTTATGTACCTACAATCTATGCAAATAAAAGAAACTTTACTTTACTTTACTTTTACTCTATAGAATAGGTCAATAGTGTCAGAAATATTACAATAAGTACAATTTAGAAAATAAATAAATACGCACTTACAGCACAGTAAGTACCTAAAGTAATCGACAAACCACAAATAATACAACAAACAGTGAAACATTCCCGAAGCACACCCGAAGTGCCCCAAACAAACCCCGTACGAACGATGCACGTGAGCAGTACGACTACGCACACATTGACATTTTGCTGATTTTTGCTTGACGCGACAGCAATACTAGCTATTGAAAAAGTATGATTAATTTGATGTGTTCCGTAATACCAAAAATGATGAATGAAAACTTAATGTTTTTTAAATTACTTTTTGAATTATTTGTAACTTGATAATATGAGCTATGTTCCTGCTACGACAATATTATAGATATTGTTTTTTATAATACAGAAAAATCAATAAGAAAACATGTCATTTACGCTGTAAAAATGTACGAAATGGAATTCGCTTAAACTTCATTTTAGGTAAGTATTTTGAAAAAATAAAGACGTACGAACCTAGATAAATACTGTCTAAAGCCGAATATCAGCATAATATGGTGGAAATAAACTCAACTTACAAATGATTTAGGTATTACGTTTGTATGGACAATTCATGGTTCGCCGGGCCCTTAAGGCGTTTTTAATTACTCTGGATTTAGATTTTGATCAATAAATTAATTTTAAATATTGATTAAATATGTTTGGCAGAATTAATATTTTGCTCGTGCCTTTTTGCGTTACGACGTGACAGCTATTTGCACATGCACAGTAGATATGCCCGAGGACCTATGAACTATGAAAAGTTAATCTGTGGATATGCTGAGCGCCCTTGAATAAGCGCCATTTTATTAATTTCTTGCTGGGTTCAGATATTTTTTTTTATTTCCTCGCACAATGCATTGTAAAATGTTGTATGACACACGTGCGTAAGATGATTTCAGACTCGTGTCGATTTATCCACTCACTCGCTTCGCTTGCTCGTGAATAAAAATACCATTCATCGGAAATCACCTACTTTCCGCACTTGTAGCATAAATAACTATTTCATGATTTTATTTTACCACATTGTCGGAATTATTAATATGTATATCCATGCCAAATTATAGCTTTCTGGTACTAACATTCTCTGAGCTAAGCTGCGGACGGACAGACGGACGGAGCGAAACTATAAGGGTTCCTTGTTGACTTCAAACCCAAAAAACAAACTATTTTGCTCGCTCGTGAATAAAAATCCGCACTTGTAGCATAAATAACTATTTTTGCAAAAAAAATACTACCGACTTCCAAATAAGAAAACTACAAAGTGAAAAAGAACTTAATTTTTGGAAGTCGGTGTCTTTGGTAGGTACCATCTTTTTGCGTTCTGGACACCTACTTCCAAAAATAAAGTTCTTTCACTTTGTAGTTTATCTTATTTTTCATTTTCTAGTTGTACCTACCTACGAGTAATAGGCAAGTAGCTAAGTAAGGTACTTACCTATAATGCCAGAATAGATTACCCGAATATCATGAAACTAAGCATAACCGGTGAAATAAGAATGAAAAAAAAGTTTTTTTTTTTTTTTTTTTATAGTTTAAAGGCTCGCGTTTGACCACTATCTCGCCTGATGTTAAGCGATGACGTGGTCTACGGTGAAGCACGCTTGCCTAGAAGAAACCTATTCACTCTTGACTTAAAGACCCCAAGGTTGTAGCTATCAGGGAACAAAGACCCCGGAAGGGAATTCCACTCCTTAGCTGTACGCACAATGAAAGTATTAGCAAAACGCTTTGTGCGTATGGGAGGGATGTCCACCATGTACCGATGGCTCATGGCCGTACGTCTTGTAGTCCGATGATGGAAAGGGCTAGGTGGAATCAAATTGTGCAGTTCCGTCGCGCACTCCCCGAAATGTAACCGATAAAAAACCGACAGGCTGGCAACTCGGCGTCGATGTTCGAGGCTCTGGAGCTTTGAGGCGACCAGTGCATCGTTGCCAATAAGCCTTTTGGCCCGTCTGTCGATCGACTCAAGTGCATTAAGCTGGTATTTGGCAGATCCATCCCAGAGGTGAGAGCAGTACTCCATGCATGACCGAACTTGCGCTTTATACAAGTTGAGCAGCTGTTCAGGCGTGAAGTACCGTCTCACCTTAGCAAGAATCCCCAACTTTTTTGCAGCTACCTGAGCTTTCGCCTCAATAAATGGACCGAAGTTGAGGGTTGATGTCAACGTAACACCGAGAAGTTCGAGATGGTCCGTTATCGGCACGGTTACACCACGGAAAGAAGGAGCCGGGTGAAATTGGCTCTTTTTAGCGGAAAAAAGACACGCCTGGGTCTTCGCAGCATTGAAACTGACCAAATTGGCATCACCCCATTCCGGTCTCGAGCGGGGCCTTCAAGGACAGGTTCAAGCGTTCAACCATGGCCTCCCGGAGAGACCGAATCTGAGGCCCAGTAGCTCGTGCGCTGGAAACGTATCTCTCAGCAACAGTGCTGTCGTCTGCGTACCCAAAGGTGCCGGGTTTTAGCAAATCATTAATGTGCAGCAAGAATAATGTTGCCGAGAGCACTGACCCCTGAGGGACTCCGGCGTTGATATCTAACTGACCGGACGAGCAGCCGTCGATAACCACTCGGATGGAGCGATCCCTCAGGAAGTCCCCTATCCAATCACACAGACCACTAGGCAGACCGAAGGAAGGAAGCTTACCAATGAGGCTTTCGTGCCAGACCCTGTCGAAAGCCTTCGAGATGTCGAGGGAGACGGCTAGCGCTTCCCCGTGTCTCTCGATGGCCTCACTCCAGATGTGAATGGCATACGCTAGAAGATCCCCAGTGGACCGATTTCGGCGGAAGCCGTATTGGCGGTCACTGAGGATGTCGTTCGCTTCTAGGTATGCCAGGAGCTTACCGTTGAGTACACGTTCCATACTCTTACAGAGGATGGACGTTACAGATATGGGTCTGTAGTTGGCCGGGTCAGCTCGACTGCCCTCCTTGGGCACGGGCTGTACGTTGGCTTGCTTCCAAGCCTTCGGCACTTTTCCAGTCCCTATCGAAAGGCGATACAGGCGTGTCAAGATCGGAGACAATTCAGGCGCACAGGTTTTAAGTACAATTGCTGGTATCCCGTCGGGGCCACTCGCTTTGTTCACATCGAGGCTACGCAGAACCCTACGGACGTCCTTTTGATGGATGCGGATGTCTGACATACTCGTCACACATCCATCAGGAGAGGGAGGAGGCTGCGCGCCATCAGAATTCAGATGCGAAGATTCCGCAAAAAGGGAGGCAAACAAGTTTGCCTTCTCCTCAGCGGAGTGGGCCAGTGACCCGTCAGGTTTCAGCAGTGGTGGTAGTGAGGGGCGACAGAAATTTGATTCAACCGACTTAGCCAGGGACCAAAACGCTTTGCTACCCGCTGGATATGAAGCAAGTTTGTTCCCGATTCTGCTAATGTGGTCAAACCGTGCTCTTCGCATCACCTTTTTGCAGGACTTGGCAGCCGTGTTGAAGTCTCTCTTCTTCTGACTCACGTCATTTGCCTTGCGCGTTCGAGCGACGACCCATGCTTGGTAGGCCTTGTGTTTAGCCGCGTTGGCGTGGTGACACTCGGCCCCAAACCATGGTCGGTTGTCGTTAGATATTGCTACGTCAGAGAATGGAATATAGTACTCCATCCCCCGACGCAACACATCAGTTACAGCGTCAGCGCATGACGATGGATCGTCCGAAGAGAAGCAAGTGGGCTGCCAAGGATAGCATGCGAAAAAAGATCGCATCCCATCCCAATCTGCTGACCTGTACCGCCATACCCGCCGGGTGCCTCTTAGGCTGGGATCGGGCGGGGAGTAGACGGACACAGACTTCACCAGACAGTGGTCGGAACTACCCAACGGTGAAGATATCGACACTGAGTATCGGTCTGGATCTGTTGTCAGCAGAAGGTCCAAGCAATTGGCTGTGTGCGAATCAACATCTGGCACCCTCGTTGCCCCCTGGACCAGCTGGGTGAGATTTAACGCTAGCGCAAGTTTGCGCGTCTCTCGTCCAGCATGATCAGTGCACTGGTATGGGAAGAGCCACTCCTGGTGGTGGGCATTAAAGTCCCCCAGTAGCACTAATTGGGCGGAAGGGTACCGTTGCTGTGCCGCATCAGCCGCCTCACTGAGGTACTCTGTGAGCCTGGTTGTCTCCTGATCTCCGCTGTGCGAGCGGTAGACACAGGCGTAGATAATCTTATCCAGCCCTGTGTCCACCAGAGCCCACAGCACTGAGAACCTGGAGTCTTCAAGATTACGGAGACGCCGATAGCAAGTGTCGTCTCGGGCATACATGCATACACCCGCGCGTGGTTTGAAATTGTGCTCCAGGGTAAACCCTGGGTAAGATAAGTACGACACGTCAGACGGACTTCCTATCTGCGTCTCCGTAAGGAAAAACAGTGCTGGCTTTTCAGTCTCCAGGTGATGGTGGACTGAGGTGAGATTGGAGTGCAGACCTCTAATATTGGTGAGGTGCACTTTGTGTGGGAGGGGGTGCAGCCGCTGTTTTCAAAATCGGTCTACAATTGACGGAGTTATCGGTGAACATACACAAAAAAAAAATCATACATGAAGTCGAACATTTTTTTGGTAAGTCGGTTAAAAAGCGAAAGCACTCACTCACCTATCACCGAATATCGAAAACCGCTTGACGTATAAAGATGAAATTTGGCAGGGAGGTAGTTTTTACTTAGTAGAGGTCCGCGAAGAAAAGGATTTTGCGACAGGGCCGGCTTTAGGGGGTCTAAGGGCTCTCACAAGTTTTTCTTTTGAGCTACAAACTTAAAATTTTGCAGGGAGGTAGTTTATAGTTAGTTGACGTCCGCTAAGAAGGGGTTTTGCGACAGGGCCGGATTTAGGAGGTCTAAGGGCTCTCGCAAGTTTATATGAAAGACCTTCATTTTTTGTTCTACAAACTTGAAATTTAGCAGGGAGGTATTTAATAGTTAGTAGACATTCGTTAAGAATGGATTTTGTCTCAGGTTTTTTTTTCTACTTAGGGGTTTACTTGGACAACACCCTATCTTGGCATATTCACATTGCAGAAGTAAGCAGGAGGGTGTTTTGCTCGTTTCGGTCTCTTAAACGTCTCCAGAAGTTCCTGCCTTTTCCAACCAAAGTTACTCTTGCTCAGTCTCTCCTTCTTCCTCTTCTTGACAATGCTGATGTCTGCTTTCTTGATGCGACTGAGGAACTCCTTGATAAGCTCGAACGTCTGCAGAATTTGTGCATCCGCTTCATTTTTGGCCTTCGAAAGTACGACCATGTGTCGGAATTTCGGAAGCGGTTGAAGTGGCTGCCTATTCGACAGCGCTGAGATATCCACACTCTATCTTTACTCTTTTCTGTTCTTCACAATCCTAAATCTCCTTCGTATCTTCGAGAGCGCTTTGAGTGTCTTGTTCCGAGAGGAAAACCTTGCCGTTCCTCATCATCTCTTCTCCTTCGTTTTCCTCCCCATTCCTCAAGCCGTTACGGTGGATCATTTACTGTTCGTGCTGTTCGCCTCTGGAATACTCTTCCACATTCTATACGCGACAGCGTTTCGTTGGAAGTTTTCAAGAGAAGAATAAGGGAACATTTCCTATAAACATGACGCATATGTATTTATAAATCTAAGATTTTAGTTATGTATTTTATTGTAATATAGTATGTACACGTAGTGTGTGTTTACACGTAGGTATCTGTTTAGTTTATTTAGTATGTAAGAATTTTTAATACTCAATGTTTTTTAATTTGGAATTTTTTTGTGCACTTGGATCACTGTCCTCATACGCAAATTTCCTATTACAACTGAGGTTTGCTGTTAGAAAACCCAATTAAGACAAAGACAAAGATAGTTTTTATTTCAAGTAGGCCACCAAGCGGCACTTTTGAACGTTAAATTTTACAAATAATAATAGTTGATTCTACCGTGCATTCGGAAACTAGCTTGTAATGGAGAAGAATGCACAAGAAACTCCATACTTACTCTTTTAAAAAAAAAAACTTTTTACAATATTTAGGTACATAAGTACATACCTTGATGAATGAAATTGAGTTTATACAATACAAAATATATTTATACAGACTTCAGAAGGTCCAACAATAATTCAAAACAATAATGTTCTGCATATCACTTGTTTTTGCGCCCTAGTGGCTGTGGAGCAGGACTAGCATATAGCCAAGCATTTTTATCATTGATGTAATCCCCCAACTTATAATATGCCAGCCTGCATAGTGTGCGTTTTATACAAGTTTTAAATTTCGTCTCATTCAGTTCAAGAATGTGTGGAGGAATTTTATTGTAACATTTTGTACAGTATCCCATGAAAGATGAGGCTACTTTAGCCAGTCTGAAACCTGGTTGAACTAATTGGTCCCTATTTCTAGTAACATAATTATGTCTGTCGCCGTTTTTACTAAAAAGATCTAAATTCTTTCTTACGTACATTATGTTTTCATAAATATATTGACAAGGAACCGTCATGATGTTAATTTCCTTAAACAGTTCCCTTAGAGAATCGCGCCGGCGAAGATTGTATATCGCTCTGATGGCTCGTTTTTGCAGAATAAAAATTGACTCAATGTCTGCAGCCCTTCCCCATAGTAAGATACCGTATGATATTATACTATGAAAATAACTAAAATAGACCAGTCTGGCGGCATCCACATCTGTTAACCGACGAATCCTTCCAACAGCATATGCCGCCGAACTCAGCCGCCCCGCAAGGGACACCAAATGAGGACCCCATTGCAACCTTGAGTCCAGCGTGATCC
Organism: Orthosia incerta; assembly: GCA_948252205.1. Classification (NCBI taxonomy): domain Eukaryota; kingdom Metazoa; phylum Arthropoda; class Insecta; order Lepidoptera; family Noctuidae; genus Orthosia; species Orthosia incerta. Next base: position 21,018,737 of record OX411768.1, read on the forward strand.
CCAGGAAAACCGTTTTATCGACGAATTCTAGCTTCTCCTTGTTTAATATAATGTCACAATCAGTACTTTTGACATTCGGCAAGGAAAATTTTACGCACTTGGTTTTTTTACCATTTAAAACTAAATTATTGGCAGTGAACCAATCCTGAACCTGCCGTAGCGCGTTATTTACGTCGTCAACCTGACAAGTACGTCTATTTATTTTAAAAATTAAAGATGTGTCATCAGCAAATAACACCATGTTAAGTTTGTTTTCCAATAAACGGGGTAAATCGTTTATGTATACTAAAAATAAGAAAGGACCTAAAATTGAGCCCTGGGGTACCCCCATTTTAACGTTTAACCCGGACGAATTCACACCGTTTATTTGAACTAATTGCTGTCTATCATTCAAATAAGATTTAACTAAACTTAACGCTGATTGACCTAGCCCGTAATGCTCAAGTTTCAGAAGTAATGTTTCATGATTAACACAATCAAACGCCTTCGACAGGTCGCAGAAGATACCTATGGCATCCTGCGAATCTTCCCACGCATCAAAGATGTGTTTTAATAGAGCGACACCAGCGTCAGTTGTACAACGTCCTCTGGTGAAACCATACTGTCTATCATGCAAGATGTTATTCGTATTAAAATGAATGAGCATTTGATTTAGCATTATCCTCTCAAATACCTTGCTGAAAACCGGCAACACGGATACTGGTCTATAATTATTTGTGTCTTTACTGTCCCCGGATTTAAAAAGTGGTATAACCTTACTATATTTCATTAGATCCGGAAAAACTCCTTGATCCACACACAAATTGAAAATCAACGCTAAGTACGGCGCTATAGTCTGAATAATGGAGGTACAAGCTTTGATGGACATTCCCCACAGATCTTCAGTCGGTTTGATCTTGATTTGCTTAAAAGCTTTTATTACTGTCATGGGGTTTATATGTGAAAAATTAAATACAATCGGGCATGATGAAACGTTCGCGTTTAATAATCCAAAAGCAAGCGAGGGCGAAGAATTTAAAGTTTCAGTAGTTTTAATTGGGATGTTGGTAAAGAAATTAACAAATTCTTGCGCAACTTTTTTGTTATCTCTAATAAGTCCGTGTGTGGTCTCAAGCGTGTAATCACTACTATTTCTTTTATTCCTATTCGTTTCATTGTTTATAATTTTCCAAACCGTCTTGATTTTATTTTCTGCTAATTTAACCTTATTGCTAATGTACAAGCTCTTAGCTGCCTTGCAGGATTTTTTAAAAATTCTTGAGTAAGTAGCAACATACTTATTAAACGTTTCAGTGTTAATACAAGGCTTAAGCCCATATAGCTCGTAAAGTCTTTCCCTACTTTTTCTAAGTCCTGTAGTCGCCCAGTCACTGAATAAAAACTTAGGGCATATAGTTTTAGTTTTCTTCTTAAAAGTGTTATTGAACTCTTTTTGAACCACTGAGAAAACTTCATCATACAAAATATTACCATCATTCACTGTGAGGTCCTGGTTGCTTAACTTACTAATTAAAGTGCTGTTAAATTTATTTAATTTACCGGATGTTATTGGTCTGGATTGAATCTGCACTTGTTTTATTAGCATAATGGACTCAAAGGCTACCAGTAGCCCACTATGATCCGAAGGCAGAGAATTTATAATGGCCTTGTCCAAGTAGTTGCAGCTACAAAAAACATTATCAATACATGTAGCAGAAGTCAGTGTAGTTCGGGTTGGTTCCATAAACACATGTGACAAATTAAATGATTTAAAGAGATTTAATAACCTATACTGCTGTCTGAATTATCTTCTAGAATATTAATATTAAAGTCACCACAGACAATTATTAGTTTATTACCCATTGCAAGTTTTGCCAAAACATCTTCCATCACTGACTCGAATATAGAGTAGTTCTTATAATTTGGGGGTCTGTAAACGCACACTATGACATGCTTATCCAGCTCAACACAGGACAGTTCAACACTATGTTCAACTGATAGGTCTACTATATCTTTACGAGGTTTTGATTTAATACCATTTTTAATTAATATAAGTGAACCCCCACGCAACATAATATTTCTGTTAAAACAACTGCCCACTGTATAATTTTCATAATTGATTAACATTGCATAATCTTTCAGCCAATGCTCAGTGAAACAAACAATTTCAAACATTGATTTTTCTAAAAACAGTTCGATTTCCAATTCCTTCGAAGAAAAACCCTGAATATTCTGATGGAATAATTTCAGAGAATTCTGCTCAGACCTTTTTTTCAAATTATTTTTTTGCGAGCAAGAAGGTACCTTTTTGATGGTGGATATACTCGTAACTACTCCGTTATTGGTACCCTCCCTTGTCCTATCAACTAGTTTAAAGAATAAATATTAATAGCATTTTTGCTAACGTTATTCAAGGTATTGACCATATTTAAATTAGTACTATTACTAATATCAATAATAACTGGATACTTCGACATACTAATTATGTCTGAGTTTATTGTATAAGATAATAGCCGAGCTATTTGATGTCTTACCCTAAGAGGCAGATACAAAGTATCGCCTGTCGACTTTAATTTACCAACAAAAATGTTGATGTAAAAAAAAACTAGTTTATCACTATAGTGACTCACAAGAAAGTGCAGATGCTTATTAAGCATGTGAATGTGATTATTTTGTCTATTTGACAATTTATCCAAGTAAGGGAAGGCACACAAAATAATTTTATTGTAATTTAACTTTAACATCTCTTTTACACACTCAGTGATGTCATCTTTTTTTACTTTTATACTATTACCTACAAATACAGTTATATTGGTATCTGGTTTATATATATTCTTTGTCACAGATTCCATTATTTGCTTGTATGATGACCCAGGCATGCAATAATTAAAAGTGGAATGACTCTGATTGCCATTTATTAATTTACCTAAACCTTTTCCAACACCATCCGAAAACATAACCGAATGAAAACCTTCTTTTCTATGACTAGATGAAAAGCCAGCACTTTCAGGCCGGTCTAATTGAGGCAAATCCTGTGCTACATTAGAACCGTCTTGTGCGAAGACAGTGTCTTGAGACACCCTCTCAGCCCGGATCGGGTCCTCCGCAGCATCAGGCTGGACTGCAATTTGATTTGAAACTGTCTGGCAGTTACATTGACACATCACTAACTCATTTGCGGCCAAAATGTGTTCTTTAATTTGTAATTTTGAATTTACATATTTATTGTAAAGAGAACTAAGTCTGTTCTCAAGTACCTGGATTTCAGTCTGTAAGCGGTGTGTGTCAATCTCATAGATGTTTTTGCTGTCTTCTAATTTAATTTGGTAATTATTTAATTTATTAACTAGGTCAACACGTTCTTTCCTGAGTGGAATATTTTTAATAAAGAATTTGTGTTGTTTCCTAAACTTGTTACAATTTCTAATTATTTTATTTAGTTTTGCATATTTTTTGAGTTTGTTATGACTAACTTTGGAACAATTTATCTGTTTTATTAAAGAATCTTCAGTTAGGTCAATTGTTGGTATTGAATCAGGTTTAAAATTTGATTTAATAAGTTCATCATACAAATGGCAAGTTTCATCAACCTGAGTTGATTCCTGATCTTTTTGTAATTTAAAAATATGAGAGTTTGCGTGAATCAATTCTTCTTCTAGATCCCTAACTTTACTTAAAGCCTCCTCATAAAGATAACTGCAGTTATTGAAACCATCCGTGACTACCCTCAGTTGGTCGCGTTCATCTACAATATTCTGGTATTTCTGACTAAGTTCAACTAGCTCCCGTTTAAGGATTGTGTTTTTATAAACAATGTTCTCAACTTCTACTTCACAATCCTCTCTCTCTTGCAACATCTCCCGACATTGTCTCTGTGAGTCCTTAAGTTCCTGAAGTGCCGTTCTCAATTTAATTTCTAAGTCCTGAGCGGTAGCCTTACGGGTCATCGGAGGCATGGTTTCCGGATTGGTTACTAGAAATAGAAAAAAAAAAAAAAAGAAACAGTGAGAAACAAAGGAAAAGAGGAAAAACAAAACAAAGCAAAGCTGGAAACGGAGGGAATAGTTAGTGTAGTTCAGTAGTGAAATGAGGTAGGCTGTTAAATTGGCTTATCAAGCTATTTATTACTGACTTTAGTTGCTAATGATTGCCTTTAGATTTTTATTTTATTTTTTATTGTGGGTAGGATGGCCAGAATTTGAATGAATGTTTTATTGTAGTTTTCTAGTTAAATTATGCAAAATAACGATCATAGCGTTATGTAAATGTTTATTATTAAGTTATCTGAATATATTAATAGAATTATGCACATTGGGATCTGTTTTATTTCGTTTTGTACTATATCAACAAAACTATTTAGATTCACTGCACAGTACTAGAACAACAGAATTTAGACGTTAAAACTAACAAGAACGTGTTACAAGGAATTATGGGGTAAGCTCGCCTATGTACATAACCTGTCCATTGTATTTGTACCTTCATGTTATGTTTTGTGTGCAATAAAGAATAAGAATTCCGAGAGAACAATTAGACTTTCATTGACATGTAAGACATCCGTATCTTTCCTATCTATTTTAAAAATTAGCGAAGTATCATCAGCAAATAGAATTATATCCGATAATTTGGCCATCATAAAAGGGAGATCATTAATGTAAACAAGAAAAAGGAAAGGGCCGAGAATTGAACCTTGGGGCACGCCCATTTTGACTAGAGACCCGGAGGACGTCGCCCCATTAACATTTACTTTTTGCTGTCTGTTTGATAAATAGGAAAGCACAAGATCAGCAGCTTGTCCTCGAATTCCGTAGTGTTGTAATTTACAGATCAGTGTGTTGTGGTCGACGCAGTCGAACGCTTTTGACCGATCACAGAAAATGCCAATGGCATCCTGGGACTTCTCCCAAGAGTCCAAGATGTGGCTGATGAGTTTTACTCCCGCGTCCGTTGTCGACCTACCTTTCGTGAAACCAAACTGTTGACTATGCAGGATCCCATTTGAATTGAAATGAGACAACATCTGGTCCAGCATGATTTTTTCATAGATTTTACTCAATGCTGGTAACACGGATATAGGTCTATAATTAAAGGGATCGCTCTTACAGCCTGTTTTAGAAATTTGTACTACTTTACTGTGTTTTATTAAGTCAGGAAACGTGCCGCTGTCCAAACATTGATTGAATATGCCTGTTAGGACAGGAGCAATTGAGTCAATAATATCTCCAAGAACCCTAACGGATATCCCCCATAAGTCTTCAGTGTTTTTTATATTGAGACTTTTGAACGCGTTTTTAATTGTATCAATGCATATTGGTTTAAATTTAAAGGTTGGTATGTCTTTAGTAAAGTATTCCTTAAGAAAAGCTGCAGCCAATTTAGATGAGGAGGGAAGTGACTTCGTAACCTCTAACGGAATGTTGGTAAAGAAATTTTCTAATGTCTCAGCGACTTCTTGCTTATCAGAAATGGTTTAATTAGATATTTTCAAAGACAACTCATTCTGATCGCATTGTTGTGTCTTTCCAATTTCTCTATTAATTACTTGCCACACAGTTTTTATTTTATTATTAGAAACACCAATTTTGTTAATTATTATTTGAGATTTTGCTTGAGCGCAGACTCTTTTGAATATATTGGAATAGTTTCTAACATATGTGTGGAAAACTTTATCGGTAGTCAAAGATTTTTCGTAATATAAATTATATAAATTATCTCGGCTTTTTCTTATGCCCACAGTGGCCCATTCACTAAATTTCGATTTGTAATTGTTGACTTTAACTGTTTTTATAGGACACGTTTTATTGAATTCTTGGCAAATTGTAGAAAACAACGTGCCGTAATTTATATTGGGGTCGCTAAAAACATTATTATTAAAAGAATTTAATTTATTTTTAGTAAGAGGACTTAATCGAATTGATTTAGTGCCCAGTGGACCGATTTCGGCGGAAGCCGTATTGGCGGTCACTGAGGATGTCGTTCGCTTCTAGGTATGCCAGGAGCTTACCGTTGAGTACACGTTCCATACTCTTACAGAGGATGGACGTTACAGATATGGGTCTGTAGTTGGCCGGGTCAGCTCGACTGCCCTCCTTGGGCACGGGCTGTACGTTGGCTTGCTTCCAAGCCTTCGGCACTTTTCCAGTCCCTATCGAAAGGCGATACAGGCGTGTCAAGATCGGAGACAATTCAGGCGCACAGGTTTTAAGTACAATTGCTGGTATCCCGTCGGGGCCACTCGCTTTGTTCACATCGAGGCTACGCAGAACCCTACGGACGTCCTTTTGATGGATGCGGATGTCTGACATACTCGTCACACATCCATCAGGAGAGGGAGGAGGCTGCGCGCCATCAGAATTCAGATGCGAAGATTCCGCAAAAAGGGAGGCAAACAAGTTTGCCTTCTCCTCAGCGGAGTGGGCCAGTGACCCGTCAGGTTTCAGCAGTGGTGGTAGTGAGGGGCGACAGAAATTTGATTCAACCGACTTAGCCAGGGACCAAAACGCTTTGCTACCCGCTGGATATGAAGCAAGTTTGTTCCCGATTCTGCTAATGTGGTCAAACCGTGCTCTTCGCATCACCTTTTTGCAGGACTTGGCAGCCGTGTTGAAGTCTCTCTTCTTCTGACTCACGTCATTTGCCTTGCGCGTTCGAGCGACGACCCATGCTTGGTAGGCCTTGTGTTTAGCCGCGTTGGCGTGGTGACACTCGGCCCCAAACCATGGTCGGTTGTCGTTAGATATTGCTACGTCAGAGAATGGAATATAGTACTCCATCCCCCGACGCAACACATCAGTTACAGCGTCAGCGCATGACGATGGATCGTCCGAAGAGAAGCAAGTGGGCTGCCAAGGATAGCATGCGAAAAAAGATCGCATCCCATCCCAATCTGCTGACCTGTACCGCCATACCCGCCGGGTGCCTCTTAGGCTGGGATCGGGCGGGGAGTAGACGGACACAGACTTCACCAGACAGTGGTCGGAACTACCCAACGGTGAAGATATCGACACTGAGTATCGGTCTGGATCTGTTGTCAGCAGAAGGTCCAAGCAATTGGCTGTGTGCGAATCAACATCTGGCACCCTCGTTGCCCCCTGGACCAGCTGGGTGAGATTTAACGCTAGCGCAAGTTTGCGCGTCTCTCGTCCAGCATGATCAGTGCACTGGTATGGGAAGAGCCACTCCTGGTGGTGGGCATTAAAGTCCCCCAGTAGCACTAATTGGGCGGAAGGGTACCGTTGCTGTGCCGCATCAGCCGCCTCACTGAGGTACTCTGTGAGCCTGGTTGTCTCCTGATCTCCGCTGTGCGAGCGGTAGACACAGGCGTAGATAATCTTATCCAGCCCTGTGTCCACCAGAGCCCACAGCACTGAGAACCTGGAGTCTTCAAGATTACGGAGACGCCGATAGCAAGTGTCGTCTCGGGCATACATGCATACACCCGCGCGTGGTTTGAAATTGTGCTCCAGGGTAAACCCTGGGTAAGATAAGTACGACACGTCAGACGGACTTCCTATCTGCGTCTCCGTAAGGAAAAACAGTGCTGGCTTTTCAGTCTCCAGGTGATGGTGGACTGAGGTGAGATTGGAGTGCAGACCTCTAATATTGGTGAGGTGCACTTTGTGTGGGAGGGGGTGCAGCCGCTGTTTTCAAAATCGGTCTACAATTGACGGAGTTATCGGTGAACATACACAAAAAAAAAATCATACATGAAGTCGAACATTTTTTTGGTAAGTCGGTTAAAAAGCGAAAGCACTCACTCACCTATCACCGAATATCGAAAACCGCTTGACGTATAAAGATGAAATTTGGCAGGGAGGTAGTTTTTACTTAGTAGAGGTCCGCGAAGAAAAGGATTTTGCGACAGGGCCGGCTTTAGGGGGTCTAAGGGCTCTCACAAGTTTTTCTTTTGAGCTACAAACTTAAAATTTTGCAGGGAGGTAGTTTATAGTTAGTTGACGTCCGCTAAGAAGGGGTTTTGCGACAGGGCCGGATTTAGGAGGTCTAAGGGCTCTCGCAAGTTTATATGAAAGACCTTCATTTTTTGTTCTACAAACTTGAAATTTAGCAGGGAGGTATTTAATAGTTAGTAGACATTCGTTAAGAATGGATTTTGTCTCAGGTTTTTTTTTCTACTTAGTGGTTTACTTGGACAACACCCTATCTTGGCATATTCACATTGCAGAAGTAAGCAGGAGGGTGTTTTGCTCGTTTCGGTCTCTTAAACGTCTCCAGAAGTTCCTGCCTTTTCCAACCAAAGTTACTCTTGCTCAGTCTCTCCTTCTTCCTCTTCTTGACAATGCTGATGTCTGCTTTCTTGATGCGACTGAGGAACTCCTTGATAAGCTCGAACGTCTGCAGAATTTGTGCATCCGCTTCATTTTTGGCCTTCGAAAGTACGACCATGTGTCGGAATTTCGGAAGCGGTTGAAGTGGCTGCCTATTCGACAGCGCCGAGATATCCACACTCTATCTTTACTCTTTTCTGTTCTTCACAATCCTAAATCTCCTTCGTATCTTCGAGAGCGCTTTGAGTGTCTTGTTCCGAGAGGAAAACCTTGCCGTTCCTCATCATCTCTTCTCCTTCGTTTTCCTCCCCATTCCTCAAGCCGTTACGGTGGATCATTTACTGTTCGTGCTGTTCGCCTCTGGAATACTCTTCCACATTCTATACGCGACAGCGTTTCGTTGGAAGTTTTCAAGAGAAGAATAAGGGAACATTTCCTATAAACATGACGCATATGTATTTATAAATCTAAGATTTTAGTTATGTATTTTATTGTAATATAGTATGTACACGTAGTGTGTGTTTACACGTAGGTATCTGTCTAGTTTATTTAGTATGTAAGAATTTTTAATACTCAATGTTTTTTAATTTGGAATTTTTTTGTGCACTTGGATCACTGTCCTCATACGCAAATTTCCTATTACAACTGAGGTTTGCTGTTAGAAAACCCAATTAAGACAAAGACAAAGATAGTTTTTATTTCAAGTAGGCCACCAAGCGGCACTTTTGAACGTTAAATTTTACAAATAATAATAGTTGATTCTACCGTGCATTCGGAAACTAGCTTGTAATGGAGAAGAATGCACAAGAAACTCCATACTTACTCTTTTAAAAAAAAAAAACTTTTTACAATATTTAGGTACATAAGTACATACCTTGATGAATGAAATTGAGTTTATACAATACAAAATATATTTATACAGACTTCAGAAGGTCCAACAATAATTCAAAACAATAATGTTCTGCATATCACTTGTTTTTGCGCCCTAGTGGCTGTGGAGCAGGACTAGCATATAGCCAAGCATTTTTATCATTGATGTAATCCCCCAACTTATAATATGCCAGCCTGCATAGTGTGCGTTTTATACAAGTTTTAAATTTCGTCTCATTCAGTTCAAGAATGTGTGGAGGAATTTTATTGTAACATTTTGTACAGTATCCCATGAAAGATGAGGCTACTTTAGCCAGTCTGAAACCTGGTTGAACTAATTGGTCCCTATTTCTAGTAACATAATTATGTCTGTCGCCGTTTTTACTAAAAAGATCTAAATTCTTTCTTACGTACATTATGTTTTCATAAATATATTGACAAGGAACCGTCATGATGTTAATTTCCTTAAACAGTTCCCTTAGAGAATCGCGCCGGCGAAGATTGTATATCGCTCTGATGGCTCGTTTTTGCAGAATAAAAATTGACTCAATGTCTGCAGCCCTTCCCCATAGTAAGATACCGTATGATATTATACTATGAAAATAACTAAAATAGACCAGTCTGGCGGCATCCACATCTGTTAACCGACGAATCCTTCCAACAGCATATGCCGCCGAACTCAGCCGCCCCGCAAGGGACACCAAATGAGGACCCCATTGCAACCTTGAGTCCAGCGTGATCCCCAGGAAAACCGTTTTATCGACGAATTCTAGCTTCTCCTTGTTTAATATAATGTCACAATCAGTACTTTTGACATTCGGCAAGGAAAATTTTACGCACTTGGTTTTTTTACCATTTAAAACTAAATTATTGGCAGTGAACCAATCCTGAACCTGCCGTAGCGCGTTATTTACGTCGTCAACCTGACAAGTACGTCTATTTATTTTAAAAATTAAAGATGTGTCATCAGCAAATAACACCATGTTAAGTTTGTTTTCCAATAAACGGGGTAAATCGTTTATGTATACTAAAAATAAGAAAGGACCTAAAATTGAGCCCTGGGGTACCCCCATTTTAACGTTTAACCCGGACGAATTCACACCGTTTATTTGAACTAATTGCTGTCTATCATTCAAATAAGATTTAACTAAACTTAACGCTGATTGACCTAGCCCGTAATGCTCAAGTTTCAGAAGTAATGTTTCATGATTAACACAATCAAACGCCTTCGACAGGTCGCAGAAGATACCTATGGCATCCTGCGAATCTTCCCACGCATCAAAGATGTGTTTTAATAGAGCGACACCAGCGTCAGTTGTACAACGTCCTCTGGTGAAACCATACTGTCTATCATGCAAGATGTTATTCGTATTAAAATGAATGAGCATTTGATTTAGCATTATCCTCTCAAATACCTTGCTGAAAACCGGCAACACGGATACTGGTCTATAATTATTTGTGTCTTTACTGTCCCCGGATTTAAAAAGTGGTATAACCTTACTATATTTCATTAGATCCGGAAAAACTCCTTGATCCACACACAAATTGAAAATCAACGCTAAGTACGGCGCTATAGTCTGAATAATGGAGGTACAAGCTTTGATGGACATTCCCCACAGATCTTCAGTCGGTTTGATCTTGATTTGCTTAAAAGCTTTTATTACTGTCATGGGGTTTATATGTGAAAAATTAAATACAATCGGGCATGATGAAACGTTCGCGTTTAATAATCCAAAAGCAAGCGAGGGCGAAGAATTTAAAGTTTCAGTAGTTTTAATTGGGATGTTGGTAAAGAAATTAACAAATTCTTGCGCAACTTTTTTGTTATCTCTAATAAGTCCGTGTGTGGTCTCAAGCGTGTAATCACTACTATTTCTTTTATTCCTATTCGTTTCATTGTTTATAATTTTCCAAACCGTCTTGATTTTATTTTCTGCTAATTTAACCTTATTGCTAATGTACAAGCTCTTAGCTGCCTTGCAGGATTTTTTAAAAATTCTTGAGTAAGTAGCAACATACTTATTAAACGTTTCAGTGTTAATACAAGGCTTAAGCCCATATAGCTCGTAAAGTCTTTCCCTACTTTTTCTAAGTCCTGTAGTCGCCCAGTCACTGAATAAAAACTTAGGGCATATAGTTTTAGTTTTCTTCTTAAAAGTGTTATTGAACTCTTTTTGAACCACTGAGAAAACTTCATCATACAAAATATTACCATCATTCACTGTGAGGTCCTGGTTGCTTAACTTACTAATTAAAGTGCTGTTAAATTTATTTAATTTACCGGATGTTATTGGTCTGGATTGAATCTGCACTTGTTTTATTAGCATAATGGACTCAAAGGCTACCAGTAGCCCACTATGATCCGAAGGCAGAGAATTTATAATGGCCTTGTCCAAGTAGTTGCAGCTACAAAAAACATTATCAATACATGTAGCAGAAGTCAGTGTAGTTCGGGTTGGTTCCATAAACACATGTGACAAATTAAATGATTTAAAGAGATTTAATAACCTATACTGCTGTCTGAATTATCTTCTAGAATATTAATATTAAAGTCACCACAGACAATTATTAGTTTATTACCCATTGCAAGTTTTGCCAAAACATCTTCCATCACTGACTCGAATATAGAGTAGTTCTTATAATTTGGGGGTCTGTAAACGCACACTATGACATGCTTATCCAGCTCAACACAGGACAGTTCAACACTATGTTCAACTGATAGGTCTACTATATCTTTACGAGGTTTTGATTTAATACCATTTTTAATTAATATAAGTGAACCCCCACGCAACATAATATTTCTGTTAAAACAACTGCCCACTGTATAATTTTCATAATTGATTAACATTGCATAATCTTTCAGCCAATGCTCAGTGAAACAAACAATTTCAAACATTGATTTTTCTAAAAACAGTTCGATTTCCAATTCCTTCGAAGAAAAACCCTGAATATTCTGATGGAATAATTTCAGAGAATTCTGCTCAGACCTTTTTTTCAAATTATTTTTTTGCGAGCAAGAAGGTACCTTTTTGATGGTGGATATACTCGTAACTACTCCGTTATTGGTACCCTCCCTTGTCCTATCAACTAGTTTAAAGAATAAATATTAATAGCATTTTTGCTAACGTTATTCAAGGTATTGACCATATTTAAATTAGTACTATTACTAATATCAATAATAACTGGATACTTCGACATACTAATTATGTCTGTGTTTATTGTATAAGATAATAGCCGAGCTATTTGATGTCTTACCCTAAGAGGCAGATACAAAGTATCGCCTGTCGACTTTAATTTACCAACAAAAATGTTGATGTAAAAAAAAACTAGTTTATCACTATAGTGACTCACAAGAAAGTGCAGATGCTTATTAAGCATGTGAATGTGATTATTTTGTCTATTTGACAATTTATCCAAGTAAGGGAAGGCACACAAAATAATTTTATTGTAATTTAACTTTAACATCTCTTTTACACACTCAGTGATGTCATCTTTTTTTACTTTTATACTATTACCTACAAATACAGTTATATTGGTATCTGGTTTATATATATTCTTTGTCACAGATTCCATTATTTGCTTGTATGATGACCCAGGCATGCAATAATTAAAAGTGGAATGACTCTGATTGCCATTTATTAATTTACCTAAACCTTTTCCAACACCATCCGAAAACATAACCGAATGAAAACCTTCTTTTCTATGACTAGATGAAAAGCCAGCACTTTCAGGCCGGTCTAATTGAGGCAAATCCTGTGCTACATTAGAACCGTCTTGTGCGAAGACAGTGTCTTGAGACACCCTCTCAGCCCGGATCGGGTCCTCCGCAGCATCAGGCTGGACTGCAATTTGATTTGAAACTGTCTGGCAGTTACATTGACACATCACTAACTCATTTGCGGCCAAAATGTGTTCTTTAATTTGTAATTTTGAATTTACATATTTATTGTAAAGAGAACTAAGTCTGTTCTCAAGTACCTGGATTTCAGTCTGTAAGCGGTGTGTGTCAATCTCATAGATGTTTTTGCTGTCTTCTAATTTAATTTGGTAATTATTTAATTTATTAACTAGGTCAACACGTTCTTTCCTGAGTGGAATATGTTTAATAAAGAATTTGTGTTGTTTCCTAAACTTGTTACAATTTCTAATTATTTTATTTAGTTTTGCATATTTTTTGAGTTTGTTATGACTAACTTTGGAACAATTTATCTGTTTTATTAAAGAATCTTCAGTTAGGTCAATTGTTGGTATTGAATCAGGTTTAAAATTTGATTTAATAAGTTCATCATACAAATGGCAAGTTTCATCAACCTGAGTTGATTCCTGATCTTTTTGTAATTTAAAAATATGAGAGTTTGCGTGAATCAATTCTTCTTCTAGATCCCTAACTTTACTTAAAGCCTCCTCATAAAGATAACTGCAGTTATTGAAACCATCCGTGACTACCCTCAGTTGGTCGCGTTCATCTACAATATTCTGGTATTTCTGACTAAGTTCAACTAGCTCCCGTTTAAGGATTGTGTTTTTATAAACAATGTTCTCAACTTCTACTTCACAATCCTCTCTCTCTTGCAACATCTCCCGACATTGTCTCTGTGAGTCCTTAAGTTCCTGAAGTGCCGTTCTCAATTTAATTTCTAAGTCCTGAGCGGTAGCCTTACGGGTCATCGGAGGCATGGTTTCCGGATTGGTTACTAGAAATAGAAAAAAAAAAAAAAAGAAACAGTGAGAAACAAAGGAAAAGAGGAAAAACAAAACAAAGCAAAGCTGGAAACGGAGGGAATAGTTAGTGTAGTTCAGTAGTGAAATGAGGTAGGCTGTTAAATTGGCTTATCAAGCTATTTATTACTGACTTTAGTTGCTAATGATTGCCTTTAGATTTTTATTTTATTTTTTATTGTGGGTAGGATGGCCAGAATTTGAATGAATGTTTTATTGTAGTTTTCTAGTTAAATTATGCAAAATAACGATCATAGCGTTATGTAAATGTTTATTATTAAGTTATCTGAATATATTAATAGAATTATGCACATTGGGATCTGTTTTATTTCGTTTTGTACTATATCAACAAAACTATTTAGATTCACTGCACAGTACTAGAACAACAGAATTTAGACGTTAAAACTAACAAGAACGTGTTACAAGGAATTATGGGGTAAGCTCGCCTATGTACATAACCTGTCCATTGTATTTGTACCTTCATGTTATGTTTTGTGTGCAATAAAGAATAAGAATTCCGAGAGAACAATTAGACTTTCATTGACATGTAAGACATCCGTATCTTTCCTATCTATTTTAAAAATTAGCGAAGTATCATCAGCAAATAGAATTATATCCGATAATTTGGCCATCATAAAAGGGAGATCATTAATGTAAACAAGAAAAAGGAAAGGGCCGAGAATTGAACCTTGGGGCACGCCCATTTTGACTAGAGACCCGGAGGACGTCGCCCCATTAACATTTACTTTTTGCTGTCTGTTTGATAAATAGGAAAGCACAAGATCAGCAGCTTGTCCTCGAATTCCGTAGTGTTGTAATTTACAGATCAGTGTGTTGTGGTTGACGCAGTCGAACGCTTTTGACCGATCACAGAAAATGCCAATGGCATCCTGGGACTTCTCCCAAGAGTCCAAGATGTGGCTGATGAGTTTTACTCCCGCGTCCGTTGTCGACCTACCTTTCGTGAAACCAAACTGTTGACTATGCAGGATCCCATTTGAATTGAAATGAGACAACATCTGGTCCAGCATGATTTTTTCATAGATTTTACTCAATGCTGGTAACACGGATATAGGTCTATAATTAAAGGGATCGCTCTTACAGCCTGTTTTAGAAATTTGTACTACTTTACTGTGTTTTATTAAGTCAGGAAACGTGCCGCTGTCCAAACATTGATTGAATATGCCTGTTAGGACAGGAGCAATTGAGTCAATAATATCTCCAAGAACCCTAACGGATATCCCCCATAAGTCTTCAGTGTTTTTTATATTGAGACTTTTGAACGCGTTTTTAATTGTATCAATGCATATTGGTTTAAATTTAAAGGTTGGTATGTCTTTAGTAAAGTATTCCTTAAGAAAAGCTGCAGCCAATTTAGATGAGGAGGGAAGTGACTTCGTAACCTCTAACGGAATGTTGGTAAAGAAATTTTCTAATGTCTCAGCGACTTCTTGCTTATCAGAAATGGTTTAATTAGATATTTTCAAAGACAACTCATTCTGATCGCATTGTTGTGTCTTTCCAATTTCTCTATTAATTACTTGCCACACAGTTTTTATTTTATTATTAGAAACACCAATTTTGTTAATTATTATTTGAGATTTTGCTTGAGCGCAGACTCTTTTGAATATATTGGAATAGTTTCTAACATATGTGTGGAAAACTTTATCGGTAGTCAAAGATTTTTCGTAATATAAATTATATAAATTATCTCGGCTTTTTCTTATGCCCACAGTGGCCCATTCACTAAATTTCGATTTGTAATTGTTGACTTTAACTGTTTTTATAGGACACGTTTTATTGAATTCTTGGCAAATTGTAGAAAACAACGTGCCGTAATTTATATTGGGGTCGCTAAAAACATTATTATTAAAAGAATTTAATTTATTTTTAGTAAGAGGACTTAATCGAATTGATTTAGTGCCCAGTGGACCGATTTCGGCGGAAGCCGTATTGGCGGTCACTGAGGATGTCGTTCGCTTCTAGGTATGCCAGGAGCTTACCGTTGAGTACACGTTCCATACTCTTACAGAGGATGGACGTTACAGATATGGGTCTGTAGTTGGCCGGGTCAGCTCGACTGCCCTCCTTGGGCACGGGCTGTACGTTGGCTTGCTTCCAAGCCTTCGGCACTTTTCCAGTCCCTATCGAAAGGCGATACAGGCGTGTCAAGATCGGAGACAATTCAGGCGCACAGGTTTTAAGTACAATTGCTGGTATCCCGTCGGGGCCACTCGCTTTGTTCACATCGAGGCTACGCAGAACCCTACGGACGTCCTTTTGATGGATGCGGATGTCTGACATACTCGTCACACATCCATCAGGAGAGGGAGGAGGCTGCGCGCCATCAGAATTCAGATGCGAAGATTCCGCAAAAAGGGAGGCAAACAAGTTTGCCTTCTCCTCAGCGGAGTGGGCCAGTGACCCGTCAGGTTTCAGCAGTGGTGGTAGTGAGGGGCGACAGAAATTTGATTCAACCGACTTAGCCAGGGACCAAAACGCTTTGCTACCCGCTGGATATGAAGCAAGTTTGTTCCCGATTCTGCTAATGTGGTCAAACCGTGCTCTTCGCATCACCTTTTTGCAGGACTTGGCAGCCGTGTTGAAGTCTCTCTTCTTCTGACTCACGTCATTTGCCTTGCGCGTTCGAGCGACGACCCATGCTTGGTAGGCCTTGTGTTTAGCCGCGTTGGCGTGGTGACACTCGGCCCCAAACCATGGTCGGTTGTCGTTAGATATTGCTACGTCAGAGAATGGAATATAGTACTCCATCCCCCGACGCAACACATCAGTTACAGCGTCAGCGCATGACGATGGATCGTCCGAAGAGAAGCAAGTGGGCTGCCAAGGATAGCATGCGAAAAAAGATCGCATCCCATCCCAATCTGCTGACCTGTACCGCCATACCCGCCGGGTGCCTCTTAGGCTGGGATCGGGCGGGGAGTAGACGGACACAGACTTCACCAGACAGTGGTCGGAACTACCCAACGGTGAAGATATCGACACTGAGTATCGGTCTGGATCTGTTGTCAGCAGAAGGTCCAAGCAATTGGCTGTGTGCGAATCAACATCTGGCACCCTCGTTGCCCCCTGGACCAGCTGGGTGAGATTTAACGCTAGCGCAAGTTTGCGCGTCTCTCGTCCAGCATGATCAGTGCACTGGTATGGGAAGAGCCACTCCTGGTGGTGGGCATTAAAGTCCCCCAGTAGCACTAATTGGGCGGAAGGGTACCGTTGCTGTGCCGCATCAGCCGCCTCACTGAGGTACTCTGTGAGCCTGGTTGTCTCCTGATCTCCGCTGTGCGAGCGGTAGACACAGGCGTAGATAATCTTATCCAGCCCTGTGTCCACCAGAGCCCACAGCACTGAGAACCTGGAGTCTTCAAGATTACGGAGACGCCGATAGCAAGTGTCGTCTCGGGCATACATGCATACACCCGCGCGTGGTTTGAAATTGTGCTCCAGGGTAAACCCTGGGTAAGATAAGTACGACACGTCAGACGGACTTCCTATCTGCGTCTCCGTAAGGAAAAACAGTGCTGGCTTTTCAGTCTCCAGGTGATGGTGGACTGAGGTGAGATTGGAGTGCAGACCTCTAATATTGGTGAGGTGCACTTTGTGTGGGAGGGGGTGCAGCCGCTGTTTTCAAAATCGGTCTACAATTGACGGAGTTATCGGTGAACATACACAAAAAAAAAAACATACATGAAGTCGAACATTTTTTTGGTAAGTCGGTTAAAAAGCGAAAGCACTCACTCACCTATCACCGAATATCGAAAACCGCTTGACGTATAAAGATGAAATTTGGCAGGGAGGTAGTTTTTACTTAGTAGAGGTCCGCGAAGAAAAGGATTTTGCGACAGGGCCGGCTTTAGGGGGTCTAAGGGCTCTCACAAGTTTTTCTTTTGAGCTACAAACTTAAAATTTTGCAGGGAGGTAGTTTATAGTTAGTTGACGTCCGCTAAGAAGGGGTTTTGCGACAGGGCCGGATTTAGGAGGTCTAAGGGCTCTCGCAAGTTTATATGAAAGACCTTCATTTTTTGTTCTACAAACTTGAAATTTAGCAGGGAGGTATTTAATAGTTAGTAGACATTCGTTAAGAATGGATTTTGTCTCAGGTTTTTTTTTCTACTTAGTGGTTTACTTGGACAACACCCTATCTTGGCATATTCACATTGCAGAAGTAAGCAGGAGGGTGTTTTGCTCGTTTCGGTCTCTTAAACGTCTCCAGAAGTTCCTGCCTTTTCCAACCAAAGTTACTCTTGCTCAGTCTCTCCTTCTTCCTCTTCTTGACAATGCTGATGTCTGCTTTCTTGATGCGACTGAGGAACTCCTTGATAAGCTCGAACGTCTGCAGAATTTGTGCATCCGCTTCATTTTTGGCCTTCGAAAGTACGACCATGTGTCGGAATTTCGGAAGCGGTTGAAGTGGCTGCCTATTCGACAGCGCCGAGATATCCACACTCTATCTTTACTCTTTTCTGTTCTTCACAATCCTAAATCTCCTTCGTATCTTCGAGAGCGCTTTGAGTGTCTTGTTCCGAGAGGAAAACCTTGCCGTTCCTCATCATCTCTTCTCCTTCGTTTTCCTCCCCATTCCTCAAGCCGTTACGGTGGATCATTTACTGTTCGTGCTGTTCGCCTCTGGAATACTCTTCCACATTCTATACGCGACAGCGTTTCGTTGGAAGTTTTCAAGAGAAGAATAAGGGAACATTTCCTATAAACATGACGCATATGTATTTATAAATCTAAGATTTTAGTTATGTATTTTATTGTAATATAGTATGTACACGTAGTGTGTGTTTACACGTAGGTATCTGTCTAGTTTATTTAGTATGTAAGAATTTTTAATACTCAATGTTTTTTAATTTGGAATTTTTTTGTGCACTTGGATCACTGTCCTCATACGCAAATTTCCTATTACAACTGAGGTTTGCTGTTAGAAAACCCAATTAAGACAAAGACAAAGATAGTTTTTATTTCAAGTAGGCCACCAAGCGGCACTTTTGAACGTTAAATTTTACAAATAATAATAGTTGATTCTACCGTGCATTCGGAAACTAGCTTGTAATGGAGAAGAATGCACAAGAAACTCCATACTTACTCTTTTAAAAAAAAAAAACTTTTTACAATATTTAGGTACATAAGTACATACCTTGATGAATGAAATTGAGTTTATACAATACAAAATATATTTATACAGACTTCAGAAGGTCCAACAATAATTCAAAACAATAATGTTCTGCATATCACTTGTTTTTGCGCCCTAGTGGCTGTGGAGCAGGACTAGCATATAGCCAAGCATTTTTATCATTGATGTAATCCCCCAACTTATAATATGCCAGCCTGCATAGTGTGCGTTTTATACAAGTTTTAAATTTCGTCTCATTCAGTTCAAGAATGTGTGGAGGAATTTTATTGTAACATTTTGTACAGTATCCCATGAAAGATGAGGCTACTTTAGCCAGTCTGAAACCTGGTTGAACTAATTGGTCCCTATTTCTAGTAACATAATTATGTCTGTCGCCGTTTTTACTAAAAAGATCTAAATTCTTTCTTACGTACATTATGTTTTCATAAATATATTGACAAGGAACCGTCATGATGTTAATTTCCTTAAACAGTTCCCTTAGAGAATCGCGCCGGCGAAGATTGTATATCGCTCTGATGGCTCGTTTTTGCAGAATAAAAATTGACTCAATGTCTGCAGCCCTTCCCCATAGTAAGATACCGTATGATATTATACTATGAAAATAACTAAAATAGACCAGTCTGGCGGCATCCACATCTGTTAACCGACGAATCCTTCCAACAGCATATGCCGCCGAACTCAGCCGCCCCGCAAGGGACACCAAATGAGGACCCCATTGCAACCTTGAGTCCAGCGTGATCCCCAGGAAAACCGTTTTATCGACGAATTCTAGCTTCTCCTTGTTTAATATAATGTCACAATCAGTACTTTTGACATTCGGCAAGGAAAATTTTACGCACTTGGTTTTTTTACCATTTAAAACTAAATTATTGGCAGTGAACCAATCCTGAACCTGCCGTAGCGCGTTATTTACGTCGTCAACCTGACAAGTACGTCTATTTATTTTAAAAATTAAAGATGTGTCATCAGCAAATAACACCATGTTAAGTTTGTTTTCCAATAAACGGGGTAAATCGTTTATGTATACTAAAAATAAGAAAGGACCTAAAATTGAGCCCTGGGGTACCCCCATTTTAACGTTTAACCCGGACGAATTCACACCGTTTATTTGAACTAATTGCTGTCTATCATTCAAATAAGATTTAACTAAACTTAACGCTGATTGACCTAGCCCGTAATGCTCAAGTTTCAGAAGTAATGTTTCATGATTAACACAATCAAACGCCTTCGACAGGTCGCAGAAGATACCTATGGCATCCTGCGAATCTTCCCACGCATCAAAGATGTGTTTTAATAGAGCGACACCAGCGTCAGTTGTACAACGTCCTCTGGTGAAACCATACTGTCTATCATGCAAGATGTTATTCGTATTAAAATGAATGAGCATTTGATTTAGCATTATCCTCTCAAATACCTTGCTGAAAACCGGCAACACGGATACTGGTCTATAATTATTTGTGTCTTTACTGTCCCCGGATTTAAAAAGTGGTATAACCTTACTATATTTCATTAGATCCGGAAAAACTCCTTGATCCACACACAAATTGAAAATCAACGCTAAGTACGGCGCTATAGTCTGAATAATGGAGGTACAAGCTTTGATGGACATTCCCCACAGATCTTCAGTCGGTTTGATCTTGATTTGCTTAAAAGCTTTTATTACTGTCATGGGGTTTATATGTGAAAAATTAAATACAATCGGGCATGATGAAACGTTCGCGTTTAATAATCCAAAAGCAAGCGAGGGCGAAGAATTTAAAGTTTCAGTAGTTTTAATTGGGATGTTGGTAAAGAAATTAACAAATTCTTGCGCAACTTTTTTGTTATCTCTAATAAGTCCGTGTGTGGTCTCAAGCGTGTAATCACTACTATTTCTTTTATTCCTATTCGTTTCATTGTTTATAATTTTCCAAACCGTCTTGATTTTATTTTCTGCTAATTTAACCTTATTGCTAATGTACAAGCTCTTAGCTGCCTTGCAGGAATTTTTAAAAATTCTTGAGTAAGTAGCAACATACTTATTAAACGTTTCAGTGTTAATACAAGGCTTAAGCCCATATAGCTCGTAAAGTCTTTCCCTACTTTTTCTAAGTCCTGTAGTCGCCCAGTCACTGAATAAAAACTTAGGGCATATAGTTTTAGTTTTCTTCTTAAAAGTGTTATTGAACTCTTTTTGAACCACTGAGAAAACTTCATCATACAAAATATTACCATCATTCACTGTGAGGTCCTGGTTGCTTAACTTACTAATTAAAGTGCTGTTAAATTTATTTAATTTACCGGATGTTATTGGTCTGGATTGAATCTGCACTTGTTTTATTAGCATAATGGACTCAAAGGCTACCAGTAGCCCACTATGATCCGAAGGCAGAGAATTTATAATGGCCTTGTCCAAGTAGTTGCAGCTACAAAAAACATTATCAATACATGTAGCAGAAGTCAGTGTAGTTCGGGTTGGTTCCATAAACACATGTGACAAATTAAATGATTTAAAGAGATTTAATAACCTATACTGCTGTCTGAATTATCTTCTAGAATATTAATATTAAAGTCACCACAGACAATTATTAGTTTATTACCCATTGCAAGTTTTGCCAAAACATCTTCCATCACTGACTCGAATATAGAGTAGTTCTTATAATTTGGGGGTCTGTAAACGCACACTATGACATGCTTATCCAGCTCAACACAGGACAGTTCAACACTATGTTCAACTGATAGGTCTACTATATCTTTACGAGGTTTTGATTTAATACCATTTTTAATTAATATAAGTGAACCCCCACGCAACATAATATTTCTGTTAAAACAACTGCCCACTGTATAATTTTCATAATTGATTAACATTGCATAATCTTTCAGCCAATGCTCAGTGAAACAAACAATTTCAAACATTGATTTTTCTAAAAACAGTTCGATTTCCAATTCCTTCGAAGAAAAACCCTGAATATTCTGATGGAATAATTTCAGAGAATTCTGCTCAGACCTTTTTTTCAAATTATTTTTTTGCGAGCAAGAAGGTACCTTTTTGATGGTGGATATACTCGTAACTACTCCGTTATTGGTACCCTCCCTTGTCCTATCAACTAGTTTAAAGAATAAATATTAATAGCATTTTTGCTAACGTTATTCAAGGTATTGACCATATTTAAATTAGTACTATTACTAATATCAATAATAACTGGATACTTCGACATACTAATTATGTCTGAGTTTATTGTATAAGATAATAGCCGAGCTATTTGATGTCTTACCCTAAGAGGCAGATACAAAGTATCGCCTGTCGACTTTAATTTACCAACAAAAATGTTGATGTAAAAAAAAACTAGTTTATCACTATAGTGACTCACAAGAAAGTGCAGATGCTTATTAAGCATGTGAATGTGATTATTTTGTCTATTTGACAATTTATCCAAGTAAGGGAAGGCACACAAAATAATTTTATTGTAATTTAACTTTAACATCTCTTTTACACACTCAGTGATGTCATCTTTTTTTACTTTTATACTATTACCTACAAATACAGTTATATTGGTATCTGGTTTATATATATTCTTTGTCACAGATTCCATTATTTGCTTGTATGATGACCCAGGCATGCAATAATTAAAAGTGGAATGACTCTGATTGCCATTTATTAATTTACCTAAACCTTTTCCAACACCATCCGAAAACATAACCGAATGAAAACCTTCTTTTCTATGACTAGATGAAAAGCCAGCACTTTCAGGCCGGTCTAATTGAGGCAAATCCTGTGCTACATTAGAACCGTCTTGTGCGAAGACAGTGTCTTGAGACACCCTCTCAGCCCGGATCGGGTCCTCCGCAGCATCAGGCTGGACTGCAATTTGATTTGAAACTGTCTGGCAGTTACATTGACACATCACTAACTCATTTGCGGCCAAAATGTGTTCTTTAATTTGTAATTTTGAATTTACATATTTATTGTAAAGAGAACTAAGTCTGTTCTCAAGTACCTGGATTTCAGTCTGTAAGCGGTGTGTGTCAATCTCATAGATGTTTTTGCTGTCTTCTAATTTAATTTGGTAATTATTTAATTTATTAACTAGGTCAACACGTTCTTTCCTGAGTGGAATATTTTTAATAAAGAATTTGTGTTGTTTCCTAAACTTGTTACAATTTCTAATTATTTTATTTAGTTTTGCATATTTTTTGAGTTTGTTATGACTAACTTTGGAACAATTTATCTGTTTTATTAAAGAATCTTCAGTTAGGTCAATTGTTGGTATTGAATCAGGTTTAAAATTTGATTTAATAAGTTCATCATACAAATGGCAAGTTTCATCAACCTGAGTTGATTCCTGATCTTTTTGTAATTTAAAAATATGAGAGTTTGCGTGAATCAATTCTTCTTCTAGATCCCTAACTTTACTTAAAGCCTCCTCATAAAGATAACTGCAGTTATTGAAACCATCCGTGACTACCCTCAGTTGGTCGCGTTCATCTACAATATTCTGGTATTTCTGACTAAGTTCAACTAGCTCCCGTTTAAGGATTGTGTTTTTATAAACAATGTTCTCAACTTCTACTTCACAATCCTCTCTCTCTTGCAACATCTCCCGACATTGTCTCTGTGAGTCCTTAAGTTCCTGAAGTGCCGTTCTCAATTTAATTTCTAAGTCCTGAGCGGTAGCCTTACGGGTCATCGGAGGCATGGTTTCCGGATTGGTTACTAGAAATAGAAAAAAAAAAAAAAAGAAACAGTGAGAAACAAAGGAAAAGAGGAAAAACAAAACAAAGCAAAGCTGGAAACGGAGGGAATAGTTAGTGTAGTTCAGTAGTGAAATGAGGTAGGCTGTTAAATTGGCTTATCAAGCTATTTATTACTGACTTTAGTTGCTAATGATTGCCTTTAGATTTTTATTTTATTTTTTATTGTGGGTAGGATGGCCAGAATTTGAATGAATGTTTTATTGTAGTTTTCTAGTTAAATTATGCAAAATAACGATCATAGCGTTATGTAAATGTTTATTATTAAGTTATCTGAATATATTAATAGAATTATGCACATTGGGATCTGTTTTATTTCGTTTTGTACTATATCAACAAAACTATTTAGATTCACTGCACAGTACTAGAACAACAGAATTTAGACGTTAAAACTAACAAGAACGTGTTACAAGGAATTATGGGGTAAGCTCGCCTATGTACATAACCTGTCCATTGTATTTGTACCTTCATGTTATGTTTTGTGTGCAATAAAGAATAAGAATTCCGAGAGAACAATTAGACTTTCATTGACATGTAAGACATCCGTATCTTTCCTATCTATTTTAAAAATTAGCGAAGTATCATCAGCAAATAGAATTATATCCGATAATTTGGCCATCATAAAAGGGAGATCATTAATGTAAACAAGAAAAAGGAAAGGGCCGAGAATTGAACCTTGGGGCACGCCCATTTTGACTAGAGACCCGGAGGACGTCGCCCCATTAACATTTACTTTTTGCTGTCTGTTTGATAAATAGGAAAGCACAAGATCAGCAGCTTGTCCTCGAATTCCGTAGTGTTGTAATTTACAGATCAGTGTGTTGTGGTCGACGCAGTCGAACGCTTTTGACCGATCACAGAAAATGCCAATGGCATCCTGGGACTTCTCCCAAGAGTCCAAGATGTGGCTGATGAGTTTTACTCCCGCGTCCGTTGTCGACCTACCTTTCGTGAAACCAAACTGTTGACTATGCAGGATCCCATTTGAATTGAAATGAGACAACATCTGGTCCAGCATGATTTTTTCATAGATTTTACTCAATGCTGGTAACACGGATATAGGTCTATAATTAAAGGGATCGCTCTTACAGCCTGTTTTAGAAATTTGTACTACTTTACTGTGTTTTATTAAGTCAGGAAACGTGCCGCTGTCCAAACATTGATTGAATATGCCTGTTAGGACAGGAGCAATTGAGTCAATAATATCTCCAAGAACCCTAACGGATATCCCCCATAAGTCTTCAGTGTTTTTTATATTGAGACTTTTGAACGCGTTTTTAATTGTATCAATGCATATTGGTTTAAATTTAAAGGTTGGTATGTCTTTAGTAAAGTATTCCTTAAGAAAAGCTGCAGCCAATTTAGATGAGGAGGGAAGTGACTTCGTAACCTCTAACGGAATGTTGGTAAAGAAATTTTCTAATGTCTCAGCGACTTCTTGCTTATCAGAAATGGTTTAATTAGATATTTTCAAAGACAACTCATTCTGATCGCATTGTTGTGTCTTTCCAATTTCTCTATTAATTACTTGCCACACAGTTTTTATTTTATTATTAGAAACACCAATTTTGTTAATTATTATTTGAGATTTTGCTTGAGCGCAGACTCTTTTGAATATATTGGAATAGTTTCTAACATATGTGTGGAAAACTTTATCGGTAGTCAAAGATTTTTCGTAATATAAATTATATAAATTATCTCGGCTTTTTCTTATGCCCACAGTGGCCCATTCACTAAATTTCGATTTGTAATTGTTGACTTTAACTGTTTTTATAGGACACGTTTTATTGAATTCTTGGCAAATTGTAGAAAACAACGTGCCGTAATTTATATTGGGGTCGCTAAAAACATTATTATTAAAAGAATTTAATTTATTTTTAGTAAGAGGACTTAATCGAATTGATTTAGTGCCCAGTGGACCGATTTCGGCGGAAGCCGTATTGGCGGTCACTGAGGATGTCGTTCGCTTCTAGGTATGCCAGGAGCTTACCGTTGAGTACACGTTCCATACTCTTACAGAGGATGGACGTTACAGATATGGGTCTGTAGTTGGCCGGGTCAGCTCGACTGCCCTCCTTGGGCACGGGCTGTACGTTGGCTTGCTTCCAAGCCTTCGGCACTTTTCCAGTCCCTATCGAAAGGCGATACAGGCGTGTCAAGATCGGAGACAATTCAGGCGCACAGGTTTTAAGTACAATTGCTGGTATCCCGTCGGGGCCACTCGCTTTGTTCACATCGAGGCTACGCAGAACCCTACGGACGTCCTTTTGATGGATGCGGATGTCTGACATACTCGTCACACATCCATCAGGAGAGGGAGGAGGCTGCGCGCCATCAGAATTCAGATGCGAAGATTCCGCAAAAAGGGAGGCAAACAAGTTTGCCTTCTCCTCAGCGGAGTGGGCCAGTGACCCGTCAGGTTTCAGCAGTGGTGGTAGTGAGGGGCGACAGAAATTTGATTCAACCGACTTAGCCAGGGACCAAAACGCTTTGCTACCCGCTGGATATGAAGCAAGTTTGTTCCCGATTCTGCTAATGTGGTCAAACCGTGCTCTTCGCATCACCTTTTTGCAGGACTTGGCAGCCGTGTTGAAGTCTCTCTTCTTCTGACTCACGTCATTTGCCTTGCGCGTTCGAGCGACGACCCATGCTTGGTAGGCCTTGTGTTTAGCCGCGTTGGCGTGGTGACACTCGGCCCCAAACCATGGTCGGTTGTCGTTAGATATTGCTACGTCAGAGAATGGAATATAGTACTCCATCCCCCGACGCAACACATCAGTTACAGCGTCAGCGCATGACGATGGATCGTCCGAAGAGAAGCAAGTGGGCTGCCAAGGATAGCATGCGAAAAAAGATCGCATCCCATCCCAATCTGCTGACCTGTACCGCCATACCCGCCGGGTGCCTCTTAGGCTGGGATCGGGCGGGGAGTAGACGGACACAGACTTCACCAGACAGTGGTCGGAACTACCCAACGGTGAAGATATCGACACTGAGTATCGGTCTGGATCTGTTGTCAGCAGAAGGTCCAAGCAATTGGCTGTGTGCGAATCAACATCTGGCACCCTCGTTGCCCCCTGGACCAGCTGGGTGAGATTTAACGCTAGCGCAAGTTTGCGCGTCTCTCGTCCAGCATGATCAGTGCACTGGTATGGGAAGAGCCACTCCTGGTGGTGGGCATTAAAGTCCCCCAGTAGCACTAATTGGGCGGAAGGGTACCGTTGCTGTGCCGCATCAGCCGCCTCACTGAGGTACTCTGTGAGCCTGGTTGTCTCCTGATCTCCGCTGTGCGAGCGGTAGACACAGGCGTAGATAATCTTATCCAGCCCTGTGTCCACCAGAGCCCACAGCACTGAGAACCTGGAGTCTTCAAGATTACGGAGACGCCGATAGCAAGTGTCGTCTCGGGCATACATGCATACACCCGCGCGTGGTTTGAAATTGTGCTCCAGGGTAAACCCTGGGTAAGATAAGTACGACACGTCAGACGGACTTCCTATCTGCGTCTCCGTAAGGAAAAACAGTGCTGGCTTTTCAGTCTCCAGGTGATGGTGGACTGAGGTGAGATTGGAGTGCAGACCTCTAATATTGGTGAGGTGCACTTTGTGTGGGAGGGGGTGCAGCCGCTGTTTTCAAAATCGGTCTACAATTGACGGAGTTATCGGTGAACATACACAAAAAAAAAATCATACATGAAGTCGAACATTTTTTTGGTAAGTCGGTTAAAAAGCGAAAGCACTCACTCACCTATCACCGAATATCGAAAACCGCTTGACGTATAAAGATGAAATTTGGCAGGGAGGTAGTTTTTACTTAGTAGAGGTCCGCGAAGAAAAGGATTTTGCGACAGGGCCGGCTTTAGGGGGTCTAAGGGCTCTCACAAGTTTTTCTTTTGAGCTACAAACTTAAAATTTTGCAGGGAGGTAGTTTATAGTTAGTTGACGTCCGCTAAGAAGGGGTTTTGCGACAGGGCCGGATTTAGGAGGTCTAAGGGCTCTCGCAAGTTTATATGAAAGACCTTCATTTTTTGTTCTACAAACTTGAAATTTAGCAGGGAGGTATTTAATAGTTAGTAGACATTCGTTAAGAATGGATTTTGTCTCAGGTTTTTTTTTCTACTTAGTGGTTTACTTGGACAACACCCTATCTTGGCATATTCACATTGCAGAAGTAAGCAGGAGGGTGTTTTGCTCGTTTCGGTCTCTTAAACGTCTCCAGAAGTTCCTGCCTTTTCCAACCAAAGTTACTCTTGCTCAGTCTCTCCTTCTTCCTCTTCTTGACAATGCTGATGTCTGCTTTCTTGATGCGACTGAGGAACTCCTTGATAAGCTCGAACGTCTGCAGAATTTGTGCATCCGCTTCATTTTTGGCCTTCGAAAGTACGACCATGTGTCGGAATTTCGGAAGCGGTTGAAGTGGCTGCCTATTCGACAGCGCCGAGATATCCACACTCTATCTTTACTCTTTTCTGTTCTTCACAATCCTAAATCTCCTTCGTATCTTCGAGAGCGCTTTGAGTGTCTTGTTCCGAGAGGAAAACCTTGCCGTTCCTCATCATCTCTTCTCCTTCGTTTTCCTCCCCATTCCTCAAGCCGTTACGGTGGATCATTTACTGTTCGTGCTGTTCGCCTCTGGAATACTCTTCCACATTCTATACGCGACAGCGTTTCGTTGGAAGTTTTCAAGAGAAGAATAAGGGAACATTTCCTATAAACATGACGCATATGTATTTATAAATCTAAGATTTTAGTTATGTATTTTATTGTAATATAGTATGTACACGTAGTGTGTGTTTACACGTAGGTATCTGTCTAGTTTATTTAGTATGTAAGAATTTTTAATACTCAATGTTTTTTAATTTGGAATTTTTTTGTGCACTTGGATCACTGTCCTCATACGCAAATTTCCTATTACAACTGAGGTTTGCTGTTAGAAAACCCAATTAAGACAAAGACAAAGATAGTTTTTATTTCAAGTAGGCCACCAAGCGGCACTTTTGAACGTTAAATTTTACAAATAATAATAGTTGATTCTACCGTGCATTCGGAAACTAGCTTGTAATGGAGAAGAATGCACAAGAAACTCCATACTTACTCTTTTAAAAAAAAAAAACTTTTTACAATATTTAGGTACATAAGTACATACCTTGATGAATGAAATTGAGTTTATACAATACAAAATATATTTATACAGACTTCAGAAGGTCCAACAATAATTCAAAACAATAATGTTCTGCATATCACTTGTTTTTGCGCCCTAGTGGCTGTGGAGCAGGACTAGCATATAGCCAAGCATTTTTATCATTGATGTAATCCCCCAACTTATAATATGCCAGCCTGCATAGTGTGCGTTTTATACAAGTTTTAAATTTCGTCTCATTCAGTTCAAGAATGTGTGGAGGAATTTTATTGTAACATTTTGTACAGTATCCCATGAAAGATGAGGCTACTTTAGCCAGTCTGAAACCTGGTTGAACTAATTGGTCCCTATTTCTAGTAACATAATTATGTCTGTCGCCGTTTTTACTAAAAAGATCTAAATTCTTTCTTACGTACATTATGTTTTCATAAATATATTGACAAGGAACCGTCATGATGTTAATTTCCTTAAACAGTTCCCTTAGAGAATCGCGCCGGCGAAGATTGTATATCGCTCTGATGGCTCGTTTTTGCAGAATAAAAATTGACTCAATGTCTGCAGCCCTTCCCCATAGTAAGATACCGTATGATATTATACTATGAAAATAACTAAAATAGACCAGTCTGGCGGCATCCACATCTGTTAACCGACGAATCCTTCCAACAGCATATGCCGCCGAACTCAGCCGCCCCGCAAGGGACACCAAATGAGGACCCCATTGCAACCTTGAGTCCAGCGTGATCCCCAGGAAAACCGTTTTATCGACGAATTCTAGCTTCTCCTTGTTTAATATAATGTCACAATCAGTACTTTTGACATTCGGCAAGGAAAATTTTACGCACTTGGTTTTTTTACCATTTAAAACTAAATTATTGGCAGTGAACCAATCCTGAACCTGCCGTAGCGCGTTATTTACGTCGTCAACCTGACAAGTACGTCTATTTATTTTAAAAATTAAAGATGTGTCATCAGCAAATAACACCATGTTAAGTTTGTTTTCCAATAAACGGGGTAAATCGTTTATGTATACTAAAAATAAGAAAGGACCTAAAATTGAGCCCTGGGGTACCCCCATTTTAACGTTTAACCCGGACGAATTCACACCGTTTATTTGAACTAATTGCTGTCTATCATTCAAATAAGATTTAACTAAACTTAACGCTGATTGACCTAGCCCGTAATGCTCAAGTTTCAGAAGTAATGTTTCATGATTAACACAATCAAACGCCTTCGACAGGTCGCAGAAGATACCTATGGCATCCTGCGAATCTTCCCACGCATCAAAGATGTGTTTTAATAGAGCGACACCAGCGTCAGTTGTACAACGTCCTCTGGTGAAACCATACTGTCTATCATGCAAGATGTTATTCGTATTAAAATGAATGAGCATTTGATTTAGCATTATCCTCTCAAATACCTTGCTGAAAACCGGCAACACGGATACTGGTCTATAATTATTTGTGTCTTTACTGTCCCCGGATTTAAAAAGTGGTATAACCTTACTATATTTCATTAGATCCGGAAAAACTCCTTGATCCACACACAAATTGAAAATCAACGCTAAGTACGGCGCTATAGTCTGAATAATGGAGGTACAAGCTTTGATGGACATTCCCCACAGATCTTCAGTCGGTTTGATCTTGATTTGCTTAAAAGCTTTTATTACTGTCATGGGGTTTATATGTGAAAAATTAAATACAATCGGGCATGATGAAACGTTCGCGTTTAATAATCCAAAAGCAAGCGAGGGCGAAGAATTTAAAGTTTCAGTAGTTTTAATTGGGATGTTGGTAAAGAAATTAACAAATTCTTGCGCAACTTTTTTGTTATCTCTAATAAGTCCGTGTGTGGTCTCAAGCGTGTAATCACTACTATTTCTTTTATTCCTATTCGTTTCATTGTTTATAATTTTCCAAACCGTCTTGATTTTATTTTCTGCTAATTTAACCTTATTGCTAATGTACAAGCTCTTAGCTGCCTTGCAGGATTTTTTAAAAATTCTTGAGTAAGTAGCAACATACTTATTAAACGTTTCAGTGTTAATACAAGGCTTAAGCCCATATAGCTCGTAAAGTCTTTCCCTACTTTTTCTAAGTCCTGTAGTCGCCCAGTCACTGAATAAAAACTTAGGGCATATAGTTTTAGTTTTCTTCTTAAAAGTGTTATTGAACTCTTTTTGAACCACTGAGAAAACTTCATCATACAAAATATTACCATCATTCACTGTGAGGTCCTGGTTGCTTAACTTACTAATTAAAGTGCTGTTAAATTTATTTAATTTACCGGATGTTATTGGTCTGGATTGAATCTGCACTTGTTTTATTAGCATAATGGACTCAAAGGCTACCAGTAGCCCACTATGATCCGAAGGCAGAGAATTTATAATGGCCTTGTCCAAGTAGTTGCAGCTACAAAAAACATTATCAATACATGTAGCAGAAGTCAGTGTAGTTCGGGTTGGTTCCATAAACACATGTGACAAATTAAATGATTTAAAGAGATTTAATAACCTATACTGCTGTCTGAATTATCTTCTAGAATATTAATATTAAAGTCACCACAGACAATTATTAGTTTATTACCCATTGCAAGTTTTGCCAAAACATCTTCCATCACTGACTCGAATATAGAGTAGTTCTTATAATTTGGGGGTCTGTAAACGCACACTATGACATGCTTATCCAGCTCAACACAGGACAGTTCAACACTATGTTCAACTGATAGGTCTACTATATCTTTACGAGGTTTTGATTTAATACCATTTTTAATTAATATAAGTGAACCCCCACGCAACATAATATTTCTGTTAAAACAACTGCCCACTGTATAATTTTCATAATTGATTAACATTGCATAATCTTTCAGCCAATGCTCAGTGAAACAAACAATTTCAAACATTGATTTTTCTAAAAACAGTTCGATTTCCAATTCCTTCGAAGAAAAACCCTGAATATTCTGATGGAATAATTTCAGAGAATTCTGCTCAGACCTTTTTTTCAAATTATTTTTTTGCGAGCAAGAAGGTACCTTTTTGATGGTGGATATACTCGTAACTACTCCGTTATTGGTACCCTCCCTTGTCCTATCAACTAGTTTAAAGAATAAATATTAATAGCATTTTTGCTAACGTTATTCAAGGTATTGACCATATTTAAATTAGTACTATTACTAATATCAATAATAACTGGATACTTCGACATACTAATTATGTCTGTGTTTATTGTATAAGATAATAGCCGAGCTATTTGATGTCTTACCCTAAGAGGCAGATACAAAGTATCGCCTGTCGACTTTAATTTACCAACAAAAATGTTGATGTAAAAAAAAACTAGTTTATCACTATAGTGACTCACAAGAAAGTGCAGATGCTTATTAAGCATGTGAATGTGATTATTTTGTCTATTTGACAATTTATCCAAGTAAGGGAAGGCACACAAAATAATTTTATTGTAATTTAACTTTAACATCTCTTTTACACACTCAGTGATGTCATCTTTTTTTACTTTTATACTATTACCTACAAATACAGTTATATTGGTATCTGGTTTATATATATTCTTTGTCACAGATTCCATTATTTGCTTGTATGATGACCCAGGCATGCAATAATTAAAAGTGGAATGACTCTGATTGCCATTTATTAATTTACCTAAACCTTTTCCAACACCATCCGAAAACATAACCGAATGAAAACCTTCTTTTCTATGACTAGATGAAAAGCCAGCACTTTCAGGCCGGTCTAATTGAGGCAAATCCTGTGCTACATTAGAACCGTCTTGTGCGAAGACAGTGTCTTGAGACACCCTCTCAGCCCGGATCGGGTCCTCCGCAGCATCAGGCTGGACTGCAATTTGATTTGAAACTGTCTGGCAGTTACATTGACACATCACTAACTCATTTGCGGCCAAAATGTGTTCTTTAATTTGTAATTTTGAATTTACATATTTATTGTAAAGAGAACTAAGTCTGTTCTCAAGTACCTGGATTTCAGTCTGTAAGCGGTGTGTGTCAATCTCATAGATGTTTTTGCTGTCTTCTAATTTAATTTGGTAATTATTTAATTTATTAACTAGGTCAACACGTTCTTTCCTGAGTGGAATATGTTTAATAAAGAATTTGTGTTGTTTCCTAAACTTGTTACAATTTCTAATTATTTTATTTAGTTTTGCATATTTTTTGAGTTTGTTATGACTAACTTTGGAACAATTTATCTGTTTTATTAAAGAATCTTCAGTTAGGTCAATTGTTGGTATTGAATCAGGTTTAAAATTTGATTTAATAAGTTCATCATACAAATGGCAAGTTTCATCAACCTGAGTTGATTCCTGATCTTTTTGTAATTTAAAAATATGAGAGTTTGCGTGAATCAATTCTTCTTCTAGATCCCTAACTTTACTTAAAGCCTCCTCATAAAGATAACTGCAGTTATTGAAACCATCCGTGACTACCCTCAGTTGGTCGCGTTCATCTACAATATTCTGGTATTTCTGACTAAGTTCAACTAGCTCCCGTTTAAGGATTGTGTTTTTATAAACAATGTTCTCAACTTCTACTTCACAATCCTCTCTCTCTTGCAACATCTCCCGACATTGTCTCTGTGAGTCCTTAAGTTCCTGAAGTGCCGTTCTCAATTTAATTTCTAAGTCCTGAGCGGTAGCCTTACGGGTCATCGGAGGCATGGTTTCCGGATTGGTTACTAGAAATAGAAAAAAAAAAAAAAAGAAACAGTGAGAAACAAAGGAAAAGAGGAAAAACAAAACAAAGCAAAGCTGGAAACGGAGGGAATAGTTAGTGTAGTTCAGTAGTGAAATGAGGTAGGCTGTTAAATTGGCTTATCAAGCTATTTATTACTGACTTTAGTTGCTAATGATTGCCTTTAGATTTTTATTTTATTTTTTATTGTGGGTAGGATGGCCAGAATTTGAATGAATGTTTTATTGTAGTTTTCTAGTTAAATTATGCAAAATAACGATCATAGCGTTATGTAAATGTTTATTATTAAGTTATCTGAATATATTAATAGAATTATGCACATTGGGATCTGTTTTATTTCGTTTTGTACTATATCAACAAAACTATTTAGATTCACTGCACAGTACTAGAACAACAGAATTTAGACGTTAAAACTAACAAGAACGTGTTACAAGGAATTATGGGGTAAGCTCGCCTATGTACATAACCTGTCCATTGTATTTGTACCTTCATGTTATGTTTTGTGTGCAATAAAGAATAAGAATTCCGAGAGAACAATTAGACTTTCATTGACATGTAAGACATCCGTATCTTTCCTATCTATTTTAAAAATTAGCGAAGTATCATCAGCAAATAGAATTATATCCGATAATTTGGCCATCATAAAAGGGAGATCATTAATGTAAACAAGAAAAAGGAAAGGGCCGAGAATTGAACCTTGGGGCACGCCCATTTTGACTAGAGACCCGGAGGACGTCGCCCCATTAACATTTACTTTTTGCTGTCTGTTTGATAAATAGGAAAGCACAAGATCAGCAGCTTGTCCTCGAATTCCGTAGTGTTGTAATTTACAGATCAGTGTGTTGTGGTTGACGCAGTCGAACGCTTTTGACCGATCACAGAAAATGCCAATGGCATCCTGGGACTTCTCCCAAGAGTCCAAGATGTGGCTGATGAGTTTTACTCCCGCGTCCGTTGTCGACCTACCTTTCGTGAAACCAAACTGTTGACTATGCAGGATCCCATTTGAATTGAAATGAGACAACATCTGGTCCAGCATGATTTTTTCATAGATTTTACTCAATGCTGGTAACACGGATATAGGTCTATAATTAAAGGGATCGCTCTTACAGCCTGTTTTAGAAATTTGTACTACTTTACTGTGTTTTATTAAGTCAGGAAACGTGCCGCTGTCCAAACATTGATTGAATATGCCTGTTAGGACAGGAGCAATTGAGTCAATAATATCTCCAAGAACCCTAACGGATATCCCCCATAAGTCTTCAGTGTTTTTTATATTGAGACTTTTGAACGCGTTTTTAATTGTATCAATGCATATTGGTTTAAATTTAAAGGTTGGTATGTCTTTAGTAAAGTATTCCTTAAGAAAAGCTGCAGCCAATTTAGATGAGGAGGGAAGTGACTTCGTAACCTCTAACGGAATGTTGGTAAAGAAATTTTCTAATGTCTCAGCGACTTCTTGCTTATCAGAAATGGTTTAATTAGATATTTTCAAAGACAACTCATTCTGATCGCATTGTTGTGTCTTTCCAATTTCTCTATTAATTACTTGCCACACAGTTTTTATTTTATTATTAGAAACACCAATTTTGTTAATTATTATTTGAGATTTTGCTTGAGCGCAGACTCTTTTGAATATATTGGAATAGTTTCTAACATATGTGTGGAAAACTTTATCGGTAGTCAAAGATTTTTCGTAATATAAATTATATAAATTATCTCGGCTTTTTCTTATGCCCACAGTGGCCCATTCACTAAATTTCGATTTGTAATTGTTGACTTTAACTGTTTTTATAGGACACGTTTTATTGAATTCTTGGCAAATTGTAGAAAACAACGTGCCGTAATTTATATTGGGGTCGCTAAAAACATTATTATTAAAAGAATTTAATTTATTTTTAGTAAGAGGACTTAATCGAATTGATTTAGTGCCCAGTGGACCGATTTCGGCGGAAGCCGTATTGGCGGTCACTGAGGATGTCGTTCGCTTCTAGGTATGCCAGGAGCTTACCGTTGAGTACACGTTCCATACTCTTACAGAGGATGGACGTTACAGATATGGGTCTGTAGTTGGCCGGGTCAGCTCGACTGCCCTCCTTGGGCACGGGCTGTACGTTGGCTTGCTTCCAAGCCTTCGGCACTTTTCCAGTCCCTATCGAAAGGCGATACAGGCGTGTCAAGATCGGAGACAATTCAGGCGCACAGGTTTTAAGTACAATTGCTGGTATCCCGTCGGGGCCACTCGCTTTGTTCACATCGAGGCTACGCAGAACCCTACGGACGTCCTTTTGATGGATGCGGATGTCTGACATACTCGTCACACATCCATCAGGAGAGGGAGGAGGCTGCGCGCCATCAGAATTCAGATGCGAAGATTCCGCAAAAAGGGAGGCAAACAAGTTTGCCTTCTCCTCAGCGGAGTGGGCCAGTGACCCGTCAGGTTTCAGCAGTGGTGGTAGTGAGGGGCGACAGAAATTTGATTCAACCGACTTAGCCAGGGACCAAAACGCTTTGCTACCCGCTGGATATGAAGCAAGTTTGTTCCCGATTCTGCTAATGTGGTCAAACCGTGCTCTTCGCATCACCTTTTTGCAGGACTTGGCAGCCGTGTTGAAGTCTCTCTTCTTCTGACTCACGTCATTTGCCTTGCGCGTTCGAGCGACGACCCATGCTTGGTAGGCCTTGTGTTTAGCCGCGTTGGCGTGGTGACACTCGGCCCCAAACCATGGTCGGTTGTCGTTAGATATTGCTACGTCAGAGAATGGAATATAGTACTCCATCCCCCGACGCAACACATCAGTTACAGCGTCAGCGCATGACGATGGATCGTCCGAAGAGAAGCAAGTGGGCTGCCAAGGATAGCATGCGAAAAAAGATCGCATCCCATCCCAATCTGCTGACCTGTACCGCCATACCCGCCGGGTGCCTCTTAGGCTGGGATCGGGCGGGGAGTAGACGGACACAGACTTCACCAGACAGTGGTCGGAACTACCCAACGGTGAAGATATCGACACTGAGTATCGGTCTGGATCTGTTGTCAGCAGAAGGTCCAAGCAATTGGCTGTGTGCGAATCAACATCTGGCACCCTCGTTGCCCCCTGGACCAGCTGGGTGAGATTTAACGCTAGCGCAAGTTTGCGCGTCTCTCGTCCAGCATGATCAGTGCACTGGTATGGGAAGAGCCACTCCTGGTGGTGGGCATTAAAGTCCCCCAGTAGCACTAATTGGGCGGAAGGGTACCGTTGCTGTGCCGCATCAGCCGCCTCACTGAGGTACTCTGTGAGCCTGGTTGTCTCCTGATCTCCGCTGTGCGAGCGGTAGACACAGGCGTAGATAATCTTATCCAGCCCTGTGTCCACCAGAGCCCACAGCACTGAGAACCTGGAGTCTTCAAGATTACGGAGACGCCGATAGCAAGTGTCGTCTCGGGCATACATGCATACACCCGCGCGTGGTTTGAAATTGTGCTCCAGGGTAAACCCTGGGTAAGATAAGTACGACACGTCAGACGGACTTCCTATCTGCGTCTCCGTAAGGAAAAACAGTGCTGGCTTTTCAGTCTCCAGGTGATGGTGGACTGAGGTGAGATTGGAGTGCAGACCTCTAATATTGGTGAGGTGCACTTTGTGTGGGAGGGGGTGCAGCCGCTGTTTTCAAAATCGGTCTACAATTGACGGAGTTATCGGTGAACATACACAAAAAAAAAAACATACATGAAGTCGAACATTTTTTTGGTAAGTCGGTTAAAAAGCGAAAGCACTCACTCACCTATCACCGAATATCGAAAACCGCTTGACGTATAAAGATGAAATTTGGCAGGGAGGTAGTTTTTACTTAGTAGAGGTCCGCGAAGAAAAGGATTTTGCGACAGGGCCGGCTTTAGGGGGTCTAAGGGCTCTCACAAGTTTTTCTTTTGAGCTACAAACTTAAAATTTTGCAGGGAGGTAGTTTATAGTTAGTTGACGTCCGCTAAGAAGGGGTTTTGCGACAGGGCCGGATTTAGGAGGTCTAAGGGCTCTCGCAAGTTTATATGAAAGACCTTCATTTTTTGTTCTACAAACTTGAAATTTAGCAGGGAGGTATTTAATAGTTAGTAGACATTCGTTAAGAATGGATTTTGTCTCAGGTTTTTTTTTCTACTTAGTGGTTTACTTGGACAACACCCTATCTTGGCATATTCACATTGCAGAAGTAAGCAGGAGGGTGTTTTGCTCGTTTCGGTCTCTTAAACGTCTCCAGAAGTTCCTGCCTTTTCCAACCAAAGTTACTCTTGCTCAGTCTCTCCTTCTTCCTCTTCTTGACAATGCTGATGTCTGCTTTCTTGATGCGACTGAGGAACTCCTTGATAAGCTCGAACGTCTGCAGAATTTGTGCATCCGCTTCATTTTTGGCCTTCGAAAGTACGACCATGTGTCGGAATTTCGGAAGCGGTTGAAGTGGCTGCCTATTCGACAGCGCCGAGATATCCACACTCTATCTTTACTCTTTTCTGTTCTTCACAATCCTAAATCTCCTTCGTATCTTCGAGAGCGCTTTGAGTGTCTTGTTCCGAGAGGAAAACCTTGCCGTTCCTCATCATCTCTTCTCCTTCGTTTTCCTCCCCATTCCTCAAGCCGTTACGGTGGATCATTTACTGTTCGTGCTGTTCGCCTCTGGAATACTCTTCCACATTCTATACGCGACAGCGTTTCGTTGGAAGTTTTCAAGAGAAGAATAAGGGAACATTTCCTATAAACATGACGCATATGTATTTATAAATCTAAGATTTTAGTTATGTATTTTATTGTAATATAGTATGTACACGTAGTGTGTGTTTACACGTAGGTATCTGTCTAGTTTATTTAGTATGTAAGAATTTTTAATACTCAATGTTTTTTAATTTGGAATTTTTTTGTGCACTTGGATCACTGTCCTCATACGCAAATTTCCTATTACAACTGAGGTTTGCTGTTAGAAAACCCAATTAAGACAAAGACAAAGATAGTTTTTATTTCAAGTAGGCCACCAAGCGGCACTTTTGAACGTTAAATTTTACAAATAATAATAGTTGATTCTACCGTGCATTCGGAAACTAGCTTGTAATGGAGAAGAATGCACAAGAAACTCCATACTTACTCTTTTAAAAAAAAAAAACTTTTTACAATATTTAGGTACATAAGTACATACCTTGATGAATGAAATTGAGTTTATACAATACAAAATATATTTATACAGACTTCAGAAGGTCCAACAATAATTCAAAACAATAATGTTCTGCATATCACTTGTTTTTGCGCCCTAGTGGCTGTGGAGCAGGACTAGCATATAGCCAAGCATTTTTATCATTGATGTAATCCCCCAACTTATAATATGCCAGCCTGCATAGTGTGCGTTTTATACAAGTTTTAAATTTCGTCTCATTCAGTTCAAGAATGTGTGGAGGAATTTTATTGTAACATTTTGTACAGTATCCCATGAAAGATGAGGCTACTTTAGCCAGTCTGAAACCTGGTTGAACTAATTGGTCCCTATTTCTAGTAACATAATTATGTCTGTCGCCGTTTTTACTAAAAAGATCTAAATTCTTTCTTACGTACATTATGTTTTCATAAATATATTGACAAGGAACCGTCATGATGTTAATTTCCTTAAACAGTTCCCTTAGAGAATCGCGCCGGCGAAGATTGTATATCGCTCTGATGGCTCGTTTTTGCAGAATAAAAATTGACTCAATGTCTGCAGCCCTTCCCCATAGTAAGATACCGTATGATATTATACTATGAAAATAACTAAAATAGACCAGTCTGGCGGCATCCACATCTGTTAACCGACGAATCCTTCCAACAGCATATGCCGCCGAACTCAGCCGCCCCGCAAGGGACACCAAATGAGGACCCCATTGCAACCTTGAGTCCAGCGTGATCCCCAGGAAAACCGTTTTATCGACGAATTCTAGCTTCTCCTTGTTTAATATAATGTCACAATCAGTACTTTTGACATTCGGCAAGGAAAATTTTACGCACTTGGTTTTTTTACCATTTAAAACTAAATTATTGGCAGTGAACCAATCCTGAACCTGCCGTAGCGCGTTATTTACGTCGTCAACCTGACAAGTACGTCTATTTATTTTAAAAATTAAAGATGTGTCATCAGCAAATAACACCATGTTAAGTTTGTTTTCCAATAAACGGGGTAAATCGTTTATGTATACTAAAAATAAGAAAGGACCTAAAATTGAGCCCTGGGGTACCCCCATTTTAACGTTTAACCCGGACGAATTCACACCGTTTATTTGAACTAATTGCTGTCTATCATTCAAATAAGATTTAACTAAACTTAACGCTGATTGACCTAGCCCGTAATGCTCAAGTTTCAGAAGTAATGTTTCATGATTAACACAATCAAACGCCTTCGACAGGTCGCAGAAGATACCTATGGCATCCTGCGAATCTTCCCACGCATCAAAGATGTGTTTTAATAGAGCGACACCAGCGTCAGTTGTACAACGTCCTCTGGTGAAACCATACTGTCTATCATGCAAGATGTTATTCGTATTAAAATGAATGAGCATTTGATTTAGCATTATCCTCTCAAATACCTTGCTGAAAACCGGCAACACGGATACTGGTCTATAATTATTTGTGTCTTTACTGTCCCCGGATTTAAAAAGTGGTATAACCTTACTATATTTCATTAGATCCGGAAAAACTCCTTGATCCACACACAAATTGAAAATCAACGCTAAGTACGGCGCTATAGTCTGAATAATGGAGGTACAAGCTTTGATGGACATTCCCCACAGATCTTCAGTCGGTTTGATCTTGATTTGCTTAAAAGCTTTTATTACTGTCATGGGGTTTATATGTGAAAAATTAAATACAATCGGGCATGATGAAACGTTCGCGTTTAATAATCCAAAAGCAAGCGAGGGCGAAGAATTTAAAGTTTCAGTAGTTTTAATTGGGATGTTGGTAAAGAAATTAACAAATTCTTGCGCAACTTTTTTGTTATCTCTAATAAGTCCGTGTGTGGTCTCAAGCGTGTAATCACTACTATTTCTTTTATTCCTATTCGTTTCATTGTTTATAATTTTCCAAACCGTCTTGATTTTATTTTCTGCTAATTTAACCTTATTGCTAATGTACAAGCTCTTAGCTGCCTTGCAGGAATTTTTAAAAATTCTTGAGTAAGTAGCAACATACTTATTAAACGTTTCAGTGTTAATACAAGGCTTAAGCCCATATAGCTCGTAAAGTCTTTCCCTACTTTTTCTAAGTCCTGTAGTCGCCCAGTCACTGAATAAAAACTTAGGGCATATAGTTTTAGTTTTCTTCTTAAAAGTGTTATTGAACTCTTTTTGAACCACTGAGAAAACTTCATCATACAAAATATTACCATCATTCACTGTGAGGTCCTGGTTGCTTAACTTACTAATTAAAGTGCTGTTAAATTTATTTAATTTACCGGATGTTATTGGTCTGGATTGAATCTGCACTTGTTTTATTAGCATAATGGACTCAAAGGCTACCAGTAGCCCACTATGATCCGAAGGCAGAGAATTTATAATGGCCTTGTCCAAGTAGTTGCAGCTACAAAAAACATTATCAATACATGTAGCAGAAGTCAGTGTAGTTCGGGTTGGTTCCATAAACACATGTGACAAATTAAATGATTTAAAGAGATTTAATAACCTATACTGCTGTCTGAATTATCTTCTAGAATATTAATATTAAAGTCACCACAGACAATTATTAGTTTATTACCCATTGCAAGTTTTGCCAAAACATCTTCCATCACTGACTCGAATATAGAGTAGTTCTTATAATTTGGGGGTCTGTAAACGCACACTATGACATGCTTATCCAGCTCAACACAGGACAGTTCAACACTATGTTCAACTGATAGGTCTACTATATCTTTACGAGGTTTTGATTTAATACCATTTTTAATTAATATAAGTGAACCCCCACGCAACATAATATTTCTGTTAAAACAACTGCCCACTGTATAATTTTCATAATTGATTAACATTGCATAATCTTTCAGCCAATGCTCAGTGAAACAAACAATTTCAAACATTGATTTTTCTAAAAACAGTTCGATTTCCAATTCCTTCGAAGAAAAACCCTGAATATTCTGATGGAATAATTTCAGAGAATTCTGCTCAGACCTTTTTTTCAAATTATTTTTTTGCGAGCAAGAAGGTACCTTTTTGATGGTGGATATACTCGTAACTACTCCGTTATTGGTACCCTCCCTTGTCCTATCAACTAGTTTAAAGAATAAATATTAATAGCATTTTTGCTAACGTTATTCAAGGTATTGACCATATTTAAATTAGTACTATTACTAATATCAATAATAACTGGATACTTCGACATACTAATTATGTCTGAGTTTATTGTATAAGATAATAGCCGAGCTATTTGATGTCTTACCCTAAGAGGCAGATACAAAGTATCGCCTGTCGACTTTAATTTACCAACAAAAATGTTGATGTA
This sequence comes from Orthosia incerta, assembly GCA_948252205.1. Classification (NCBI taxonomy): domain Eukaryota; kingdom Metazoa; phylum Arthropoda; class Insecta; order Lepidoptera; family Noctuidae; genus Orthosia; species Orthosia incerta. The sequence goes on from OX411768.1 coordinate 21,060,805, forward strand.
AAAAAAAACTAGTTTATCACTATAGTGACTCACAAGAAAGTGCAGATGCTTATTAAGCATGTGAATGTGATTATTTTGTCTATTTGACAATTTATCCAAGTAAGGGAAGGCACACAAAATAATTTTATTGTAATTTAACTTTAACATCTCTTTTACACACTCAGTGATGTCATCTTTTTTTACTTTTATACTATTACCTACAAATACAGTTATATTGGTATCTGGTTTATATATATTCTTTGTCACAGATTCCATTATTTGCTTGTATGATGACCCAGGCATGCAATAATTAAAAGTGGAATGACTCTGATTGCCATTTATTAATTTACCTAAACCTTTTCCAACACCATCCGAAAACATAACCGAATGAAAACCTTCTTTTCTATGACTAGATGAAAAGCCAGCACTTTCAGGCCGGTCTAATTGAGGCAAATCCTGTGCTACATTAGAACCGTCTTGTGCGAAGACAGTGTCTTGAGACACCCTCTCAGCCCGGATCGGGTCCTCCGCAGCATCAGGCTGGACTGCAATTTGATTTGAAACTGTCTGGCAGTTACATTGACACATCACTAACTCATTTGCGGCCAAAATGTGTTCTTTAATTTGTAATTTTGAATTTACATATTTATTGTAAAGAGAACTAAGTCTGTTCTCAAGTACCTGGATTTCAGTCTGTAAGCGGTGTGTGTCAATCTCATAGATGTTTTTGCTGTCTTCTAATTTAATTTGGTAATTATTTAATTTATTAACTAGGTCAACACGTTCTTTCCTGAGTGGAATATTTTTAATAAAGAATTTGTGTTGTTTCCTAAACTTGTTACAATTTCTAATTATTTTATTTAGTTTTGCATATTTTTTGAGTTTGTTATGACTAACTTTGGAACAATTTATCTGTTTTATTAAAGAATCTTCAGTTAGGTCAATTGTTGGTATTGAATCAGGTTTAAAATTTGATTTAATAAGTTCATCATACAAATGGCAAGTTTCATCAACCTGAGTTGATTCCTGATCTTTTTGTAATTTAAAAATATGAGAGTTTGCGTGAATCAATTCTTCTTCTAGATCCCTAACTTTACTTAAAGCCTCCTCATAAAGATAACTGCAGTTATTGAAACCATCCGTGACTACCCTCAGTTGGTCGCGTTCATCTACAATATTCTGGTATTTCTGACTAAGTTCAACTAGCTCCCGTTTAAGGATTGTGTTTTTATAAACAATGTTCTCAACTTCTACTTCACAATCCTCTCTCTCTTGCAACATCTCCCGACATTGTCTCTGTGAGTCCTTAAGTTCCTGAAGTGCCGTTCTCAATTTAATTTCTAAGTCCTGAGCGGTAGCCTTACGGGTCATCGGAGGCATGGTTTCCGGATTGGTTACTAGAAATAGAAAAAAAAAAAAAAAGAAACAGTGAGAAACAAAGGAAAAGAGGAAAAACAAAACAAAGCAAAGCTGGAAACGGAGGGAATAGTTAGTGTAGTTCAGTAGTGAAATGAGGTAGGCTGTTAAATTGGCTTATCAAGCTATTTATTACTGACTTTAGTTGCTAATGATTGCCTTTAGATTTTTATTTTATTTTTTATTGTGGGTAGGATGGCCAGAATTTGAATGAATGTTTTATTGTAGTTTTCTAGTTAAATTATGCAAAATAACGATCATAGCGTTATGTAAATGTTTATTATTAAGTTATCTGAATATATTAATAGAATTATGCACATTGGGATCTGTTTTATTTCGTTTTGTACTATATCAACAAAACTATTTAGATTCACTGCACAGTACTAGAACAACAGAATTTAGACGTTAAAACTAACAAGAACGTGTTACAAGGAATTATGGGGTAAGCTCGCCTATGTACATAACCTGTCCATTGTATTTGTACCTTCATGTTATGTTTTGTGTGCAATAAAGAATAAGAATTCCGAGAGAACAATTAGACTTTCATTGACATGTAAGACATCCGTATCTTTCCTATCTATTTTAAAAATTAGCGAAGTATCATCAGCAAATAGAATTATATCCGATAATTTGGCCATCATAAAAGGGAGATCATTAATGTAAACAAGAAAAAGGAAAGGGCCGAGAATTGAACCTTGGGGCACGCCCATTTTGACTAGAGACCCGGAGGACGTCGCCCCATTAACATTTACTTTTTGCTGTCTGTTTGATAAATAGGAAAGCACAAGATCAGCAGCTTGTCCTCGAATTCCGTAGTGTTGTAATTTACAGATCAGTGTGTTGTGGTCGACGCAGTCGAACGCTTTTGACCGATCACAGAAAATGCCAATGGCATCCTGGGACTTCTCCCAAGAGTCCAAGATGTGGCTGATGAGTTTTACTCCCGCGTCCGTTGTCGACCTACCTTTCGTGAAACCAAACTGTTGACTATGCAGGATCCCATTTGAATTGAAATGAGACAACATCTGGTCCAGCATGATTTTTTCATAGATTTTACTCAATGCTGGTAACACGGATATAGGTCTATAATTAAAGGGATCGCTCTTACAGCCTGTTTTAGAAATTTGTACTACTTTACTGTGTTTTATTAAGTCAGGAAACGTGCCGCTGTCCAAACATTGATTGAATATGCCTGTTAGGACAGGAGCAATTGAGTCAATAATATCTCCAAGAACCCTAACGGATATCCCCCATAAGTCTTCAGTGTTTTTTATATTGAGACTTTTGAACGCGTTTTTAATTGTATCAATGCATATTGGTTTAAATTTAAAGGTTGGTATGTCTTTAGTAAAGTATTCCTTAAGAAAAGCTGCAGCCAATTTAGATGAGGAGGGAAGTGACTTCGTAACCTCTAACGGAATGTTGGTAAAGAAATTTTCTAATGTCTCAGCGACTTCTTGCTTATCAGAAATGGTTTAATTAGATATTTTCAAAGACAACTCATTCTGATCGCATTGTTGTGTCTTTCCAATTTCTCTATTAATTACTTGCCACACAGTTTTTATTTTATTATTAGAAACACCAATTTTGTTAATTATTATTTGAGATTTTGCTTGAGCGCAGACTCTTTTGAATATATTGGAATAGTTTCTAACATATGTGTGGAAAACTTTATCGGTAGTCAAAGATTTTTCGTAATATAAATTATATAAATTATCTCGGCTTTTTCTTATGCCCACAGTGGCCCATTCACTAAATTTCGATTTGTAATTGTTGACTTTAACTGTTTTTATAGGACACGTTTTATTGAATTCTTGGCAAATTGTAGAAAACAACGTGCCGTAATTTATATTGGGGTCGCTAAAAACATTATTATTAAAAGAATTTAATTTATTTTTAGTAAGAGGACTTAATCGAATTGATTTAGCTAGGTTATTTTTTTATCTGACTCAAAAGATACTAGTTGACCAGTATGGTCTGACCTAACGCCACTAATTAAAAACGATTTTTTTACTTTACAATTAGTGAATACATTATCTATGCACGAAGCTGAAGTTGCTGTTATTCTTGTCGGTTCATTAAATAAATATTTTAAGTTAAATGATTTGAACAATGAAATGAGCTTACATTTTTCAGGTGAATTGACTAACAGATCTATATTTAAGTCACCACAAACAAAAACTAATTTATTATCTCTGAAAAGTTTACCCAACAATTCTTCCATTGTAATTAAAAACAATGACAAGTTTGATGCTGGTGGTCTGTAAACACACAAGATAGTATGCCCCTCGACCTCTGCACATGCTACCTCACATAAGCGATCAACAGAGTAAGCAGTGATATCCTTTCTTTCCTTATATTTGAGATGACTATTACAAAGTATAAGGGTACCACCACCCACTGTGGATCTGTTGTACGCGCTGGCAACTGAAAAATTATTTACATTAAACAACATCCTATCTGGTTTTAACCAAGTTTCACAAAAACATAAGATATCCATGTGGTATTTATCTACTAACAATTCCACGTCTAAAATTTTGCCGGAGAAGCGATTTATATTTTGATGATATAGTAAAATATTACTATTCGTCTTCTCTATTGTCGGCTCTAATCGGCTAGAATCTACAGTAGTATTATCAGAAAAACTGGATAATACTGTTAAATCACTAAACCTAGTCTCAGTTAAATCATCAATAACTGCGTGTATATTAAAAGCTAACAATGTAGCTAATAAATGTCGACTATTTTTGGGCAGAAACATATGATCCCGAATCAAAAGAAAATCGCTAACAAAATTGTTGGTGTCAAAAAACAATAAACGGTCACTATGACGACAAGATAAAATATGCATCAAGTTATTTAAACTAGAAATGTATTCATTTTCCTGAACAAGTAACTTGTCAGAATAGGGCAATGCACATAATATTAATTTGCCTAATCTTAACTTAAGTAGGGTGTCAATACCATTAACTATGTCCCTTTTTGTTACACTAAGGCTATTTCCAAAAAGAAGCACTACAGTAGTTTGCTCATTCAATTGTGTCTGTTGAATTTTATGAATGAGCTCATTAAAATGCAGTTTATGATAACAATGGTTCACTATTGTGTGTTTAGAACGGTTATTTAACAAAGATCCAAAACCTGTTCCTAATTTGTCTGAATATACTAAGATATTACTTTTGGTGGGGTTCAAAGTTGTTGCAGTAAGATCAATGGGTAAAGTTGTAGGAGCAACATGTTGTGACATGAGAGGTGGCGGAGCGGCAGCACAACTACAGGTGAGGTTGTTAGTCAATGACTCATACCTCTCTGCATTATACTTCACCAGGTCCACCAACTCACAGGCCTCCTGCAAGCGCTCACTAAACATCTGTTGACTACATTCATATTTACAAAATATTTCCTTTAGTGTAATCATGCAACGAACCCTCCCCCCCTCACCCGCCCCCCTCCCCCTCACCCCTCACCCGCTCACATTTACTCGAAATCCTTTTCATAAAATAATTTTAAAACATTTTTTAGGTGAGATCGAAAATATACGAACGACCGAACCAACTATTTAAATTGTAAAATCCACATTTGTTAACCGTCACCTAGCGCCATCTGTCGCCATCAGCTGGAATAAAAAAACTTTAATTTAAGAAATAAAATTGTATCTCGGAAATGGGAGGAGATAGGCCAAATCTGACAACAGATTTTTTTTTTTTTTTTTTTTTATCTTGTATAGGCTCGCGCTTGACCACCATCTCACCTGATGGTAAGCGATGATGTGGCCGATGATGGAGCACGCTTGCCTAGAAGTAACCTATTCACTCTTGACTTAAAGACCCCTAAGTTGTAGCTATCGGGAAACACAGACTCCGGCAGGGAATTCCACTCCTTAGCTGTACGCATAATGAAAGTATTTTCAAAACGTTTAGTCCGTATGGGTGGGATGTCCACCATGTACCGATGGCGCATCGCCGTACGTCTGGTAGTCCGATGATGAAACGGGCTGGGCGGAATTAGATTATGCAATTCCATCGCACATTCCCCGAAATGTAATCGATAAAAAACCGACAAGCCGGCAACTCGGCGACGATGTTCAAGGCTCTGGAGCTTTGACTTAACCAATGCCTCATCGCCGATGAGCCTCTTGGCCCGCTTTTCGATCGACTCTAGTGCATCAAGTTGGTATTTGGCAGAGCCGTCCCAGAGATGAGAACAGTACTCCATGCATGATCGAACTTGCGCTTGATACAAGCTGAGCAGCTGTTCTGGCGTGAAGTACCTTCTCACCTTTGCAAGGATCCCCAGCTTCTTGGCAGCCAACTGAGCCTTTGCCTCAATGAATGGGCCAAAATTGAGAGTCGATGTCACCGTAACGCCAAGACAGAACAAGAACAGATTTGAATATACTATAAATATGTTATAAATTGTAATAAATATAGTATATTCTAATGTATACAATATGTGTATACACAGTTTCCGAAATATGGAGGTTTTTAGGTTTTCTGATTAGATCGCCGGTTCGTTATTAGTGTCGACTCGAGTCGGCCTGTGGTGGAGGGTTTTGTACGTCTGGCGTTAAGAAACTAAATATATACATACATATACACATATATATATATACATACATACACACACATATATACATGTACACATATATATATGTATGACACAACAGCGAATAGGCTAGAACACGCACGAAACACGCACACGCCGCACGGCTTACAACTATAGCAAAAAGTGTCGTGACAACTTTTCGTAAGAATTTTTTCCGTCTAGCCCCCTTTCACAACGCGCGATAAGGAACTTCGTTCCAAAAATTCGAAGACATGTGACATCTACCAACCCGCACTGGGCCCGCGTGGTGGATTACGGCCCATTCCCTCTCACAGAGAGGAGGCCTGTGTCCCAGCAGTGGGAACATTAATAGGCTGATGATGTGATGTGACGTCTTTAAGGATTTTTTGAATATCATCCCTAAAATAGGTAAAAGGGGGTATTAAAATTTGTACGAAAAATTGTTTGTTATCAAATTTACTTGAAATTAAGTATTTATGCTCTTTAATACAATTAAAGAAACACGTGTTTAAGGATTTTTTGAATTTCATCCCTAAAAGGGGTAAAAAGGGGTGTTAAAGTTTGTGTAAAACTAAATTGTTTATTATCAAAATTACTTGGAATTGAGTATTTATGCTCTTCAATAGAATTACAGAAACAAGTAGTTAAGGATTTTCTGAATTTCATCCCTATAAGGGGTAAAAAGGGGTGTTAAAGTTTGTGTGAAAACTTAATTGTTTATTATCAAAATTACTTGGAATTGAGTATTTATGCTCTTTAATACAATTAAAGAAACACGTGTTTAAGGATTTTTTGAATTTCATCCCTAAAGGGGGTAAAAAGGGGTGTTAAAGTTTGTGTAAAACTAAATTGTTTATTATCAAAATTACTTGGAATTGAGTATTTATGCTCTTCAATACAATTACAGAAACAAGTATTTAAGGATTTTCTGAATTTCATCCCTATAAGGGGTAAAAAGGGGTGTTAAAGTTTGTGTGAAAACTAAATTGTTTATTATCAAAATTACTTGGAATTGAGTATTTATGCTCTTCAATACAATTACAGAAACAAGTATTTAAGGATTTTCTGAATTTCATCCCTATAAGGTGTAAAAAGGGGTGTTAAAGTTTGTGTGAAAACTAAATTCTTTACTATCAAGTTTACTTGAAATTTTGTATGTCTGCTCTTCTATACAAATAAGCACACAATAATTTAAGGATTATTTGAATTTAATCCCTTAAAGGGGTAAAAAGGGGTGTTAAAGTTTATGTGAATGATTACTGAATATGCTTGGGGGAAACAGTTTTCATAACTCGAGTACCACTGATATCCTCTCACTATGTCTTTGAGTTTAAACGATTACAATTCCACTTAAGGCCTGCTTTGCAATGACCATAAATAAATCTCAAGGTCAGTCATTAAAGGTGGTAGGCATAGATTTATGGCAAGATTACTTCGTACACGGGCAATTTTATGTTGCCTGTCCTGTCCCAGAGTCAGCACTAGCAGCCTGGTCATTTTGACAAAGAAAAACACCAATGTGATTACAAAGAAGAATTTACTTAAATTCTAACTTCTTGATGACGACTTTGTTAGTGTAAGCTAATTGGAGTACTCATATCTAGAATGTACAGGATGGCAAAAAACTCATCACTCTATCGGAATAATGCTTAATTTTTGCAAATGGCGGATAATATCAATTCTGCTTCGACATTTGTGAAGTAAATATATGCAAAATATAGCTGGTAACCTCGAAGCGGGTGTAACATTTTTTTTTTTGTTCTGGTGTGGAAAATCCTCATTGGATGTCCTCCGCCCTGGGGAGAGCGAAGGTGTCTGTCAGACTCCTACTGACTAAAAACTACCCCGGTGTTCCATCTCACACCTACGCTGGGCCACCACGACCACGAGAAAGACAACTTTTCATCGAAAATCATCATGTACAAGCTCTGTGAATAAGCAAAATTATCACCTCTGTGGCACCGAAAATCCGCGTATAATCCAGACGAGAGTCATTACAACCGCTCAAAGTTACTGCATGGTGTATGTTTTACGCTGAAGGTGTCGTCGGGCCGCCAAACCACTACTGTGGTCGACGAAGTCACAGAGTCATGACAATAACATATTTCACTATCCTTAAAAGCAATCAATTCGAACTAGAGTACATAATGGTTCCAACAGGATAATGCAACGAGGCTTACTGCACGAGCGGCAACCGAAATTCTGAGGGCGGCATTACCCGGACTTGCACTGGCCAGTATGATCGCCTGATGTAACTGTTCCAGACTTCTTTCTGGGGGTTTTTTAAGTCACGAGTCTAAGTCAACAAGAGAGCAGCAAGAGTGATGGCAAATGCCATAAACGGGTCCGAATGTTTAACAATTCTGACGATGCGACGGCCACTTAGCCGTATCATTTTCTCGATTAGATGGAAAATAAATTAAGACACCAAATAAATATTATCCAAAACCAGAAACATAGAATTTTTGATACATAAAAAAAACAGCCAAAGAACATCTGGTGATAACTTTTGCGACACTATTCATTTTCTATGGTGTCGGTAGTAGGATTCGGAAATTGAAAGCAAAGTGGTCTTCCAATATTTGTATCTCCCCGTGGAAATCGATCCTACGAGACCTTTGGAATGAAAGTCTGAAAGAGCTCTAGCTATTAGAACAGGAAGGCAGTGCAGTCTAAGCTCATTTTAGTCATTTTATATCATAAATTTATATAAAATGACTAAAATGAGCTTAGACTGCACTGCCTTCCTATTTTTTTATAATTCCATAAAATAATAATGTTGAGCAAATTTTGTGGGCTACGCAAATAAAGACGCGGGGGAAAACTATGTTTAGATAATAATTTGCAATATTCCACCAGAACTGAAAAAAAAAACGAATCAGCCAATATCGTGTAGGCCACGCAGGCGGAGCTGCGGGCCGAAAGCTAGTATACTATAAATATGTAATGAATATAGTATATTCTTATATATATATGTGTATATATATGTGTATATATATGTATACACATATGTAATGTATATATAATAAAGGAACTTCGTTCCATCCGGGTGTCCCTTGACACCTCTCAAGTATTTTTTTTTTTCGTTTATGTTCACCGATATCTCCGTCAATTGTGGACCGATTTTAAAAATTCTTTTTTTGTTTGAAAGAGTATGTTTCGAAATTGGTCCCATTTTAATTTGGTGAAGATCTGATGAAGAACTTCGAATATATACAACAGAACTCTTCAATAAATAACGGCAAATCTTTAGGGACTGCTGCAATTGCATGTAGGTAGATAGATAGATAGATAAATCATTTATTTAGTGCACACAAAAGACACAACACAACACACAAAATCTTGATAAAATTATTACAATTGTCATGTAGGTATGTTTAAAAACAAAGTGCCAACATAAAAAGAAAAAGGAAACCGAAACAAAAGTAAAAATGACATCAGTAACATTAATTTTGACAATCAAAACAATCATAACACAGTGCGGTGTGCATCTCAAGGTTGCACCAAATGGGAGTCCAGCTCAGCACGTGTCAGGCAAATATACCTGACGCTGATATTCTGCTGGATCCCTGCAGTGACAAATGGTCGCCAAGCAGACGTGATATGTTGGTGTTGTAACAGTGTTATGCTTAGAGTAATTCACGTAAGTATACCCGCAACTTTAATTTAGTACTTAAAATATACACATGTCTGTTTGTTGTTTATACCATTTCATAACATAACATCACGCCAGTACGCTCTTAAGGGGTAAGCAGATCTCTCATTTGATCGGTTTTGTTCAAGTTTCATGATATTCGGGTAACCTATTCTGGCGTTATAAGAAACTTACTAAACAATACGCCTATTAGGTTACGTAGGTTCAACTAAAAAGTGAAAAATAAAAAAACATTTTTTACAAAAAAATACTACCGACTTCCAAATAAGAAAGCTACAAAGTGAAAAATAACTTTATTTTTGGAAGTCGGTGTCCATAACGCAAACAAATGGTATCTACGAAAGACACCGACTTCCAAAAATAAAGTTATTTTTCACTAACTAAATTAAGATAACCTATCTAGGTTATCTTAGGGCGTGCCCCCATTTGCACTGAAACTGCTGTATTCTTGTGACTTCTGTTTTACTATTATTGTACAACCTAATTGCCTTTAGCTCTGCACATTTAATGTACCTACCTACGTAACTGTCATGACTCAAAATGTGCAAGTCATGTCGTGATTCTGTGATTCTCACTTCCATTTTCAACATGTAAACTAAGTACTGATTGTGACAACCACACATCACCTTCAATAGCGCATAAGTACTTCTCGATTTGCTTATGCCTTGGTGTCACAATTAGTGGAGATGACCATTGGCCAATTTGTGACACGCTGGACGTTATTTCTAGGGTCCAAAGTTTTGGCTACCAACTCGACCAAAGTTCCAGTTAATCCGGGTTCTCGTCAAGCTACGTGCCGGGTAGTTTTATACCCGCGTGGCCACGTCGAGCATCCTACGGGTCTGGCGCAAACATCCGCCGACCGTCACCATCCCTGGCGACAGCAGCGAGACACAACCGCTGATTCATCGTCGCACCAGGCTGAGCCAGGAGAGTACTGCGCGACTCACAGGGGAATTGGAGAAATTTTGTGCCCATAAACTTACCTACCACCCTTTCTCTTATTTTTTTAAATATATATGTCGGGTTTAGTCAATAGTACGGACGTAAAGTCAAATCACAAGCACGCCCCTAGCGGCAAACAAGAGCAACTACGCATTGGCACGCTTTTTATAAGCACTCGTGGTGGGGAATACGGCAGTTGAGTACTGACAGCCGTAAAGCTAAAACGTCGTAGAATCAGCCATGCTATTCTCTAAGAGACAGTTTCTTGGCTGTGCTCGTCGACGAGCTCGTCTTCGAGACAGTCTCGAGATCGACCGATCGTGCAGCGCTGATTCAAACGGTATTCTCTAGCGCGGTTATGGTCGTCGACGAACTGTAGACTGACATCTCCCGTCATAATTTCGTAGACTAATTAGGGCTTGAAACAAATTCTTTAAATTACAATCGATAAATCTCGACTGAGAGTTTTATGGCCTTAAAATGTATAATATAGGTCTATTTTTAAGTATTTTAAGTAATAGAGTGAAACTACAAACGATTTCATAGTTATAATAGTTTAACTAATGTATTTTTATTATTGCATCTTAAGGCTGAATGACAATTTCTTTGCCAATTTCGTAATCGTAGGTAAAAGCAACGCGCTGTGACGCTGCCACAACCAACACACAAAATCGCAAGTTCGCAACCGAATTTTCTTTGTTTGATAATTTGTTGTTTGTTTTTATTTAAAACTATTTACAAATATGATTTTAACATAGTTGTGTGACTGTGTGGAATGTAAGTATTTTAATATACTTAGGTACAGTGACAATATTATTGTTCTCCAAAAAAGTGAAGTGAAGTAGGTATAATATGTTTATCTTTAGATCAAATATGATAGTTGATGGGACTTCGTCTGCAGAAACAATTGCATTTCCCTGATGCTAGTATTTCACAACCCTGAGATTCCTTGCGTTGAGAAAAAGTATAAACACTCACCTGGATAGGCAGGGATTGAAGGTATCAGCTACACTCGGGACTACGGAGCCGGCCGGCGTAGCGGAGATTCAATATGCACTACAAGTTCACGTTTTGCTTGATTTCACTTCACAAGGAGGGTTACGAGAACCAATCAGTCAATCAATTTCTAGCGAAGCCTTTGGGTATTTTTTAACCCTGTTTTTTAAACGGACACAACGCGGGAGCAGTTATCTGCTTTTCACCATTTCTTCAAGTCATGGTTCGCACTCTCACCGCAGTGAGGCGCTAGCGTGGCACCAGTGGTATGGAGCCAATTTTAAATTAGGAAGGGAAACACATTGGATAGGATATTTAGAAGGATAGGTTTAATGTTTATCCATTTCCCCCCACTCGAAATCAACCAGGATTTCGTAAGCCAAAGGACTGCCAGAGTACAACTAGCAGTGCTCGAGAAATATAAAATTCAAATTATAGAAGCATTATTACCTAAGTATCTAAACTATTTTAATTGAACAATACTGATCAATATACAATATTGTTCGAGATATAAGATAGGATAATAGTTAATTAATTGGTAGCGGACAGACCTTAACTACTGGTCTGCGCATAGTTTTACCGTTTGCAGTTCGAAGGGTCACAACCCTGACTATGTTATCTGATCCCGGATGGATCTGTTCTATACGAGCTAATTTCCATAGTAAAGGAGGAAGATTAGGCTCATTAACAAGGACTAAGCCGTTTAATTTTAGGTTGGGTGTATCTTTGAACCATTTAGTTTTTTGTTGAAGCGTATGCAGATAATCACGTTGCCAAGCAAACCAAAAACTTTGAGTTATTTTCTTGAGCATTTGCCAACGAGAACGTGGACATAAGCATTCGCTAACAGGTTCTTCAGGTAGTGAAACTAAAGGACCTCCCGACAAGAAGTGTCCTGGAGTCAAAACGTTCGATTCTTGCGGGTCTGAAGACAAAGTACATAGCGGGCGTGAATTCAACACAGCTTCCACTTTAGCGAGAATCGTAATAAACTCTTCCAGAGTTAAAACTTGAGCACCAACTACACGCTTAAGGTGATATTTTGTGGATTTTATGCCACTTTCAAATATGCCACCGAAATGGGGTGCACCTGGCGGGTTAAATTTCCATTTTATTTGACGGATAGCCAAACCATCTGATATGTCAGCTTCATGTTTGCGAAGCTCGCCGGTTATTTCGTTAAGATATTTGTTTGCACCTACAAAGTTGGTGCCACAATCTGTAATGATTGTATCACACATTCCGCGACGGGAAACGAATCTATCCAGAGCCGCGAGGAATGCTTCTGAACTCAACTCAGTGACGGCCTCCAAATGGACGGCTTTCGAACTCAAGCACACAAAAAGAGATATGTATGCTTTATAGGTTTTAGCTCCACGTCGACGACTTTCCTTTATAATAAATGGACCACCGAAGTCAATTCCCGTGGTTTGGAAGCATCGAGAGGGCTGAAGACGAGCGGCAGGGAGCTTGCCCATCATGGGTTGACTGGACACTGGTTTTACTTTGAAGCAACGCACACACTTTGAGAGTGCGGTACGAATAAGTAGTCTCAACCCAATTATCCAGAACCTTCTATGAATTAGGGACTGTAAAGTCCGAGGGCCGCAATGCAGATATTTTAGATGGAAATGTTCGACAATCAGCCTCGACAAAGGACTCAATTTCGGTAAGAGAAGAGGATGTAACGCAGATGGCGATAGATTTGCCTCATCGATGCGTCCCCCCACTCGCAATAAACCATCTTCATCCAAGAAAGGAGACAATTTTTGAATCGATTTGTCGCATTGTTCATGATTTTTCACTTGACTGACGTGAGACGACATATAATGGTCTTGAGTAAACTTGACTAGCATCTTCATTGATTTATCGAGTTCCGAAATGCTAAGGGCGCAGAAATTTCTATTTGAAGAAACAACCTTTGCATTTGAAATGAAACGGAAACACCATGCTAAAGTACGTTGAATCTTTGTCAGAGAAGAAAGCTTAGAAGTTAACGTCAGAAGCGAATTATCAGATTCAGTAGCGTGTAGGCTGCTTGGAACAGAAGGTTTTAATTCCGGCAGTTCTGCATTTACGAGCAACGTTCGTTTGCAAGGCCATTTATTAGGCGACATTTGCAACCAAGAAGGCCCACTCCACCAGAGTGGGTGACCTATTAATTCTGAACAGAGAACACCGCGACTACAACAGTCGGCCGGGTTATCCTCAGTGGACACGTGAAACCAATATTCGGGACCAATTGAATCGGTTGCTTGCACGACTCGATTTGCTACATACATTTTTAGCAAATGAGGTGCCGTGTTGAGCCAAGAAAGGGTGGTGGTACTGTCCGAGTAGGCCTTTATAGAATTTATGTGAATTTTATCTTTAAGTAAGTTGTGCATGTGTGACATAACTTGCGCTAGAAGCACAGCTGCGCTTAGTTCAAGCCTATTTATCGTTGTCGGTTTTAACGGAGCCACTCGAGATTTACCTATTAACAGGTTAGTGACCGTGGTAACTTCATCCACAACAACACAAAGATAGACACAACAGCCATACCCTTTAAGTGAACCATCACAAAACCCTACCAAATGCACTTCGGCAGGACTAGCGGGCATAATCAGTCTCGGTAGTGAAATAGTCTGTAAATCAGATAAGTTGGCTGCTATTAAATGCCACACCTTAGCCAAATGTGGTGGGATAGCTTCGTCCCAACCTAAGTTTAAGCGCCACATTTCTTGTAAAAGCGATTTTGCAGAAAACACTACCGGGCTGATCCAACCGAGCGGGTCGAAAATGCGGGCCACTATAGAGAGGATAGATCTCTTAGTAAATTTAACGTCAAACGAGTCTGAAAACTTGTAGGAGAAATTGTCGTACGATGGATTCCACCGTATCCCCAATATCTTGACAAACTCATTTCCAGCATCATCGAAGGATTTAGAAGTCTGAAGATGGTCAGGAGGAACATCAGACAAAAGACTTGGAGTATTCGTACTCCACTTACGAAGTTCAAAATGACCCTTTGACAATAACGAGGTAACATCCTCTTTTAATTGTTTCGCTTCATCAAGAGATGAGCATCCCGTAGTGATGTCGTCCATGAAAGTATCTTCACATAGAACTTGAGCGGCGCAGCTTGAGTATTCAGAACCGTGATCCTCAGCAAGTTGACGCAGAGTGCGAATAGCTAAGTATGGGGAGCTGCTGACTCCATAAGTAACGGTATTAAGCTCATACTCATTCAAAGCCTTGTTAGGCTCGTCACGCCACAAAACGTGTTGATAACACCTGTCTTCAGGACGTATCAATATCTGGCGGTACATTTTACAGATGTCCGCAGTAAAGACAATCTTATGAAGTCGGAATTTCGTAACTAAATCGACAATGTCAATTTGAAGTTTCGGTCCAACATGAACTACATCATTAAGAGAAAGATTATTTGTAGTCCGACTGCTAGCGTCGAAGACTACCCGGAGTCGTGTCGTAGAGCTATCTGGACGCACGACGCAATGATGTGGAATTATATAACGATTAGTAGTCGAAGAATCTGCAGGCTTCATATGTCCTAGTTCTTCGTACTGGTGCATAAATTCCTTATAATCAGCTTTCAGCTCGGTCTGATTAATAAGACGCTTTTCTAAGCTGAGAAAGCGATTAAAAGCTTGGCGAGACGAATCGCCTAAAGAAGGCGCATCCTTCTTTAACATTATAGGTACCACGTAACGACCTTCAGGTGTACGGTAAGTATCCTGTTTATAAATTTGTTCACAGAGATCATCTTCAGGACCGGAAATTTTACATTTCGGCGGTTCTTCAGAATCCCAGAACCGTTGAACGATATCTTCGAGCATGCAAGAGGACGCGAGGAGTGACGTAACGGATTCACTGTGAGTATTGTTAGGTGGTGTGTTATGAAAATATTGACCACTTATCACCCAGCCGAATACACTAGACAAGGCGCTAGGTAATCCGGGACCGGGAGTGAAACGTGAGCCAGTGTATATTTGATCAAAACACTCGACACCTAACAATAGATCGATCGGACCGGATCTATTGAAGTCGCGATCGGCGAGATCAAGATGTTTGAAATGATCCTTGACGTGCAATGGTAACGTTGACGAAGGCAGCAGGGAAGTAATTTTAGGTAAAACTACTAAAGGTAAGTCGAACTTAGGCGACTCACAAGAATGAGGTATTATTGAAGCGAAAGTATAGCCTTTTATGTCACAAACATTACTCTGTCCGAGACCGGTAACGTTCAAGTTACATTTTCTTATACGTAAACCTAGGCGGCGCACGCATGCGCTGGTGATGAATGAATCCATCGAACCGCTGTCAATAACGGCGCGTGCACACTGGAGCGAGCCGTCCGCGTGGTGTAAACGAACTACCGCTGAGCCAAGAATCTTCGTACTTGGACTCGAAGTTTGTGACGTAATACAAGTAAGTGTGCTAGTAACTTTAGCGGAACCTTCGTTATTTTCGTTTGAATTAACAGAAGACGTTAATAAACTTTTATTTTCCTCATGTAATAACGTGTTATGTTTCGCGTTACAAACAAAACATGTGGTTTTAGATTTACAATTATTACTATAGTGACCGGGCCTTAGGCAATTGGCACACAAGTTCAATTTCTTAACGAAATGTTGACGCTGTTCAAGTGTCTTAGAATGTAACTTGCCGCATCGGTAAATAGAATGGTTTTCATTACAACACAAACAAGCTAATGAGCCTGACGCGTTATTATTATTACCTTGATTTGTAGATGCTACAAATGATGATGACCTTTGCTGACCTTTATTACGAAACTGTTTATTATTATTAAAAGAGTTCGATGGAGTAGTCGAAACCAAGACAGGTTGACTAACTTCCAGAATCTTTATATAATTTTGTAAATAAACAATTAAGTCTAATATGAACTTAGGAATCTCGTGAGTGTTTTGTAACTCGAACCGTTTCCTAGTTTCAAGGTCAAGTGATCGCGATGCAATGTGAAATAAAATAAATTCACTTAGCTCATCAATTTGCAAAGCACGTAACGCATTTACGCTTTCATATAATGCATTAGTCAGTTCAGATAAACTTTCAAGTGACGGTTTGTTAATAGAAGTTAATTTAAATATTTTTTCTAGATAAGTATTTGCTAATATGCGCTTGTTGTCATATCGATCCAATAAAAGATTAAAAATCACGGAATAATTCGACGCGGTTATAGGTACGCCCCTGGCCAAGGTCAGTGCACACCCAGATAAACACGACAACAAATAATGAAACCTTTCCGTGTCCGAAAGTGAACTATTGTCATGAATAAGCGGAATGTAACTATCCTTGAAGGTCTGCCAGTTTTCTATTTTACCATCGAAACGCGGAATTTGCAACTTAGGTAACTTTACTTGAACAATAGAACCATCTCGACGACAATGTGCGGACGGATCGGCGGCCGCGGGCGCGGGTGGCGCAGGCGGTGAAGTCGCGAGCAAAGATTCGGCAGCCTCGATAGACGCATAATACAAATCATCAAATGACAACATCGCACTCCAATCTATTTCTGACTTGGGCTTCAACTTTAACTGTAATTTATTAACATTTTCGCTAGACTCCATAAAAGCAGCCCTAATCTGATCAATCTTCCTGTATCTAGCCTTGAAAGTGGATAGCTTAGAACTATCTTGCAGAACATCTTTAGACAAATCGTAGATAATCTGCATACACTTGAAATCATATTCGCGTCTTTTAAGGGACGCCTGTAATTCAACTTCATCAGACATATTTGTTATCTTACGTATTCACGATTTGTAACTGAAATAAGAAGGTAGGCAGATAAATACCTATCCGAACTGCAAGCGGAATATACTTTAGGCACTATTATGCGTACCCAGTTTGGCAAGTAATACAAGTTATGAATTTAAATGTGTAGGTATAAATACCTATTACGATTTAGACACTTATAAGTTATCACTTTTATTCGTAATAAAATGTAGGCAGGTAGGTAATTTCTCGAGCACAACTATTTGACCATGACACATTCCCATTAGCTTTATACCAACATCAGTGATTGCAGGAAATAGTCATACAAGAAATACCTATTCAATTCAAGGTTTCTATTCAAACCTTAAATACGATTATATTTTTTGAATAAATAATAATGATCAATGAGGGTAGGGTTAGGTACAATCGTGGTCCGCTGGCCAGCTTGGCACGTTGTACGGGAACCCGACTTGAATACCTACCTTTTGCGTTGTATAAAGAAATTATGAAATGTATTTATTTAAGTCGTGATTCTTACTTGTTACTTCTTAAATTAATAAGAATACATGCTATTACAACGCAATATGTACTCATTAAACGAGATTTTATGATTAATAAGAGAATGTGAGGGTAAGTAGACACCTCACAGGAGGCACCAAAATGAATGATGGGACTTCGTCTGCAGAAACAATTGCATTTCCCTGATGCTAGTATTTCACAACCCTGAGATTCCTTGCGTTGAGAAAAAGTATAAACACTCACCTGGATAGGCAGGGATTGAAGGTATCAGCTACACTCGGGACTACGGAGCCGGCCGGCGTAGCGGAGATTCAATATGCACTACAAGTTCACGTTTTGCTTGATTTCACTTCACAAGGAGGGTTACGAGAACCAATCAGTCAATCAATTTCTAGCGAAGCCTTTGGGTATTTTTTAACCCTGTTTTTTAAACGGAAACAACGCGGGAGCAGTTATCTGCTTTTCGCCATTTCTTCAAGTCATGGTTCGCACTCTCACCGCAGTGAGGCGCTAGCGTGGCACCAGTGGTATGGCGCCAATTTTAAATTAGGAAGGGAAACACATTGGATAGGATATTTAGAAGGATAGGTTTAATGTTTATCCAATAGTACTGCGTTGAAATAAATTTGCAGGATGTAAAACCAGGGCTATCTTGGCGTAAGAACAATATGACAATGGAAAACCAGCCGAACACAAAACAAGTGATGAAGTTTTTTAGAAAAGTCTTACTAGGTATGTTATAATTTGTTTATATTTCGTATTACACTTTGACGCTAGATGGGGCTAGATCACTTGCAGTGCCTCAAAGCAGAGATGCCTCAATTGCCTCTTCATGCATTGTTGTGCAGTGTAAGAAGCTCTAGATAATTAAATAGTGTTCTCACTTTTCATTCCCAGGTTGGACCAAGTTGTTGGTGTTTTTAAAAGTAGCCAAAAAATCAATTAACCAGCAATACTATGTGTCTCCCTATAATATCTGTTCCTTCAGAAAGAGAGAGTGATGCTGTTATACATAGTATCCTGCATATTTTTTTACCTCTAATAGTAATTTATTGCATTTTTATGTTCACAGCTCCTCGCAGGCGTCGTTTGCTAACGGTATGAGGCCATCTAATCCAATGCTCATTCCACAACAACCTTCACAAAGGCAAATGGAGATACACTGAAGATATTTATAGAATAAAATTCTATTACTGGAAAATAGTTCAATAAATAAATCTGAGTTTTATCATTTTGAGTTTTTTTTATTAGTCAATATGTATATGTCACGTCGAGGTACCTATGAATTATAGGACCACCATCATCAACTCCAATTCTAGAGGCAATTCCTTCATTCTTCATAGGAACGGGTAAACTTCAATAACACACATCACTGGATTGAAACTCGAAAGTATTTATTTGACTTTGTTACAGGCACTTTGAGTTTTCATTCGAACTTGAAGTTAAAACCACATGGTGGCTCGCTAGGTCACAATCCCTCGTCGATCTCTAGAGAAGACATGTTTATTAGGTTTTCAAACATCTAATCAATCAGATTTATTAAACAGTTATTATTTTACACACGGCATAGCGTGATGCGCGTTGCGAGTGTGCGGGGCTTCCATATTGTTTTTTTGTTTAGACACTAATTACTTGGATAGTTGAATAAAGCTAACAGACAATACTAAAATGCTGCTCAGTTAATTATTTTAACATTAAACAATCCCAATACTCACAAATACAAAGTTGTTCGTAGATTATTACTAAAATAATCACCTCAACTCAAAACTATCCAAGTTTCCGGTGATCTGAATATACTAACTAGAAGGTTTCTCATTATTACATAGCTGTGTAAAATATTCTTATTACTTTATAGTATTTAATCAATTACTCAAATTTGTTTAGTTCTCGTAATTAATTATTAAATCTAGTTATTGGTCATTAAAATTATAACATCCGCCATTGTTGACAACTTTTCGTAGGGCCATAATCAAACATATTTATTTCGTCAAATGTGCAATAGTTAAAATGAGAACAAGTTCTCACTTTTCATTCCCAGTGTTAGCTTGATGAAAATTCATGTTCTAATTTAATATAAATATTGCACATATTTTTAGTTGTTTTGCGTAATTTAATAAAAATAAGTAATGAATTTTACTAAAACGTTTTGGTTATTACGGAAGTCTGTATTAAAACAAATATTAATTATTGTTAAACCTATACCATAAAACATGTTGATTTTATGTGGATTTTATGAATGTGTTTGCATTTTTAGTTTATTATAATTCTTGTTAGTTTTTCGTTGTAAATAGCTCAATGCTGATTTCCGGTCGTTGTGACAAAATGTCGTGTTTATTTTCTATTGGTGGTGGCTAGACTTTTCCTCGGTGTCAACGAGAAAAGGACAGCCAATCCTCATTGAGCTATGAAGCCGTTTGAATATTGATTTGTCAGAAAAAATTGGAGATGTTCTGTAAAGCCGATAATAAAGTAATACAATTATTTGATGAAGTACAGTCTTTGAATTCTTATATCTGAAAGTTTTTAACAAATCAGAAGCGGAATAGCACCAAGGAATTCTGGTGTAACGTTACCACCTTGGTGTGATCATACGCCCACAATAAGGTATATTAAAAGCCAATTTGTGAATTTTATTTGTGTCTATTTTCTTTTTCTGTGTAGAATCTGTATAATATGTGTAATCTACGAGTATGTATTTGTGCACGCGTGTACATAATGTGTGCGCGGGTGGCGTCCCGTCAATATGGACACACAAGACAGTTCGTCCTTCAATAAAAAAAGAATGCGGTCAGATTTATTTGATACGTTGTTTAGGTTTCATGATATTAGGAAAATACCAAATAACTAGACTACATGCAGATATGATAAATGAAGCAAAAGGAGTATGTAAGGATTGTAGCAGGCTGCGTTCTGTAGATTTTGCCTACCACCATGGGTGAAAGATGTGAGTTTATGTACGTGTACCAAAATACTTGTATGTTGAATTGAGAAATTGAGATAGTTTGAACTTTATGCCGCGTATAGGCAATTTTGAAACAGACGTAGGTACACAATAGAAACCAGATACTTGTTGTTCTAATTATTTCAGATCATTGGACGCATGAAGATGCCTAACGACCGGTCCGAGAGTAGACGGAGGTCGGCAGGGAGGCATTCCAGCGTCGTGCGGGGACAATCCTCGCGACGCAGCCGATCCCGGACTCCTGGTCGAGGCTCGAGGCGAATTCAGCGCTCGTCAGCAGCCCCCGCAGCGGTGGTCGAGGCTCGAGGCGAAGTCGGCGCTCGTCAGCAGTCCCCCTGCAGCAGTGGTCGAAACTCCGAGCGGTGCAGGTCCAGAAGAATAACTTCAAGGGCGCTGTTGCAGGCAAGAAGGAGGAGCGGCTCATGTGGGCAACGGATTCACAGGTTACAGACACCTCGCAGAGAAAACATTAATAGATCACATAGTCTTGTTCGTTCTTAGAATAGAATAGAATAGAATAGTTCTTTATTTGCACAGAAAGTAGGTACAAATTTACCATGTCAAGATGAAATTCAGTAAATAATTTGAAATAGGCGATACAATAACCAATGTCAATTTTAATAAAATGGGATTACAAATTCGTCAAGTTTCAGGTCAATACAGTTAAACAATAAATAAATAAATAAATTATTAAGTAGAAGTCAGGAAATCTCTCAATCTGGTATTAATGAAAGATTTCTGTCTGTGATCCCACTGCATTCATCTGTCGATATTGTAATAATAATGATTTACTCAAATTAATCAAAGAGTCCTTACAATCGATTTAAGCTGTCAATTCACATACTTAAGAATGATTTGCGCATAATAATGTAGATCCATAGTTTGGTCCTAAATTAAAAAAACTAAACAATGGATGAATAAAGTTAAAGAATGCTCAGAGATCTATGGGTGGCAGAGTAAACAGACTGCCCACTACGCTCTACCTAAGCTAGTCAGTACTGCGGAAAAGTGGTAAAAAGAGCAGCTAGCTTGGGACGAATGGGTTGAAAAATAAATCTGCTTATCAGTCTTCTTTTTAGCGTATCGATGGCAAATATAAAAAGTTAAATATTGTGTTTGGCCCAGAATTCAGACACGGCAATACCATTCGGTGACGCAGTCGTAAGGTCTTCGTAAGTACAGCTGTGACAGGGCATGCTGCGCACTCCGTGATTTGATTTTCCGTCTAACAAAATCTATGACCATTTACGTACGTAAATTTAATGTTGACTAAAAGAGGCGATGGTATTTATTATTTATTTATTTTAAAGAAGGTACCGACTAACAAACCAATGACATAAATAAGGTAATTAAAAAAAACAATGCTAATAAGCCTCCACATATAGTTAATAAAAAGTCGATAAAAAGAAAGTACATACATATACGAGTTAATATAATTAGAGCAGTAGACAATTTAACTGTCCTTGAAATAGAAGAGTAAGCATAGAAGAGTATTATTATGATAATAGCTTTGAATCGCTGTGGTATAGTAGGTGGGAACGCTATTGATTGCATTGTTTGTGGAGTAGAGGATAGATCAGTTCGGCACGGGGCAGAGGCAATTGTGAGGCAGCTGAAAAAATATTTGGTTATCTAGATTTCAAATGTGACAGATTAGATGAGTTTTCTAACAAAGCAGTACATTCAGTAGGTGAAATGCGTAAACTTGTAAAATTGATTTGGATAGACTCTTGAGGTTTTGTAACATAACGTCCTGAATGCAGTAACAGTGTTTGGGTAAGTGTGCCGAAATTAAGACTTTATGACTGGATAACAGCGCGGGCTAGAGACTATACGACAAATTTATATAGAGTATATATGTTAATAATGAACTTTTGATAGGGTGCGAAGATTTTGGTAGTCAGTGTACATTGGTAAAAGAATCGACTATGAAAGGAGTTGTTCCACGCAAAAATAGATAGTAAATAATTTGCCTACTCTCAAAAGCTGGTAAGCGCTTTAGGTAAAAGTAAGATTTCGTTGGTGATTAATAACGTTAAGGTTGGCGTTGAGGTTGTTGTCACTGAAATTTTTCTAAGTTATGATTTATTTGTTGGATAGACTGCTACTGAGCAACCTCACATATGGGTGTTTGAATATGATACAGAATTTAATGAAATAATTACGAGATATTCGTAAGAGTGTAGTCATTAAGTGCGAGAGGGTTTATAAAGTAAATGAGGACGGACTAAGATACGTGGTGTTAAAGGGCTGTAGGTGGCAGGTCCGCCAGAAAAGTCGCGAAGAAATAGGTTACGTTTAATATAACATTAGATAAAATTAAACAACTTTATTGGCTTCCTCGCATGCGAAAGTTTACCAAGAATTATATAAATTCGTGTTTAGAATGTGCTCTCAATAAATTACCAGCGGGAAAGAAGCAAGGCTTCTTGAGAATTCCTATGAAAACTACACTCTTTCACATAATACATATGGACCTTGTCTGTACATTTGTAAAATCAAAAAGAACGAATTTTTATTTTTTTATTTAGGTGATTGTAGAGTCTTTTTATTTAAGGCGGTTAAAGGCCACTTGCGCGTTCCTGGATTATCCTAAAAAACTCTTGTTAAAAGCTAGTTCAGGGTTAATCAGATAAATCGTCTTGCTCCATCAAGAGTTTGAAGTAAATCTAGAGTTAAACTTATAAATTTACTTAAATATTTAACCCGCCGTTGAAGGAGACTTAAGTCGCTAAGTCCTGGGTTAGTGTAAGAGTTGTCAGAATAGATTACGTCACTTGAAAACATGATTTATTGTTTATATTTTAATATATTTGGTTTCAAATGAAAGGTAGGTATAGATGTAGAACTATTTTGACCGTTTAAATAATGTAAATATTTATGCGGTGTACAATAAAGTATATAATAAATAAATCGGTCCATGCGTTAACGAGATGTTCGCTAATCAGAGTAAGGGAAATGTTGTTTTTGATGACAAAGAAAATGATATATGACATGTCTATATTTTGTGACCATGTCACATAGAAGTAAAATATCACCAGTTGTGAAATTAGGGGCATGGAAACGCGATTTCTTCAGATTTCTTTCCTATTGAATAAAAAAATACTTATTTTACCGAAAGAAATTAAATTGTGATGGCTAATGGCGTCGGTGAACGAATGATGCCAATACAATACGATTAAAATAAAATTTCATCTTAAAAATTCAAAGGCCAGAAAGTATTACATATCGCAATGTAGTGAAATAAAAGGGACACACATACAGTTTCGTTCATAGATTTATGCATTTATTTTTGTCGGATTATATTTCAGGGCCGTACAGAGTAATTAAAGTTTTGTACCACGATAGGTATTATGGTGGGTCGTAGATACACCCATTTACTAGAAAAGGGACGTCAAAGTATATAGGTGTATTTTCTGTCGATAAAATACGTCCTTGCCTTTATTTCAATAACAAAGGTAATGAATACTCTACTAGCGAAACCGATTGTACCGATTATGATTTAAATAATGGTTTAGATAATTTATTTTATGTTTACATAATATTTATTTGTGTGTCTAGAAATTAATGAAGTACATACTTAATCATGCATATTACTTAATTTTTTGAGTTAAAAATATTACATAACCATTTTGCAAAATAAATATGACCAGATATTACGCTAGATGGAGAATAATGATTGAGTTAATCCAATTTTCATCATTAGCTAAATAGTATGAATTACACAAATTGTTGATTGTTGTTGTTGGTTGTTGTTGATTGTTGTTATTGTTGGTTGTTGTTGATTGTTGTTGTTTGTTTGTTGTTGTTGAGCTATTATTCACCATGATTTTTTTAGTTAATCTACACTGCTATGAGCAAGAGAGTAATTAACTGTTATTCGCTATGAGCGACCATGATTTTTTAGTTAATCTACACTGCTATGAGCAAGAGTGTAATTAACTGTTATTCGCTATGAGCGACCATGATTTTTTAGTTAATCTACACTGCTATGAGCAAGAGTGTAATTAACTGTTATTCGCTATGAGCGACCATGATTTTTTATTTAATCTACACTGCTATGAGCAAGAGTGTAATTAACTGTAATTCGCTATGAGCGACGATGTTTTTTTTAGTTAATCTACACTGCTATGAGCAAGAGTGTAATTAACTGTTATTCGCTATGAGCGACCATGATTTTTTTAGTTAATCTAAACTGCTATGAGCAAGAGTGTAATTAACTGTTATTCGCTATGAGCGACGATGTTTTTTTTTTGTTAATCTACACTGCTATGAGCAAGAGTGTAGATAACTGTTATTCGCTATGAGCGACCATGATATTTTTTCGTTAATCTATATTGCTATGAGGAAGATTGTAGATAACTACCTACTATTCGCTGTGAGCGACCATGATTATTTATTTTGTTAAACTGAATGTGAGTTATTATTATTATTTGTTTCTAATAGAATTAGTGTTTTGTAAAATACATTTAAGATTTCAATCGATTAGTCTTGATTATTGTTTTAAGTTTTTTTTTTCTGTCATTCGCGGGGACGCGAAACTTATCAGGATGGACGAATGTTAGCTTGATGAAAATTCATGTTCTAATTTAATATAAATATTGCACATATTTTTAGTTGTTTTGCGTAATTTAATAAAAATAAGTAATGAATTTTACTAAAACGTTTTGGTTATTACGGAAGTCTGTATTAAAACAAATATTAATTATTGTTAAACCTATACCATAAAACATGTTGATTTTATGTGGATTTTATGAATGTGTTTGCATTTTTAGTTTATTATAATTCTTGTTAGTTTTTCGTTGTAAATAGCTCAATGCTGATTTCCGGTCGTTGTGACAAAATGTCGTGTTTATTTTCTATTGGTGGTGGCTAGACTTTTCCTCGGTGTCAACGAGAAAAGGACAGCCAATCCTCATTGAGCTATGAAGCCGTTTGAATATTGATTTGTCAGAAAAAATTGGAGATGTTCTGTAAAGCCGATAATAAAGTAATACATTTTATTTGATGAAGTACAGTCTTTGAATTCTTATATCTGAAAGTTTTTAACACCAGGTTGGACCAAGTTGTTGGTGTTTTTAAAAGTAGCCAAAAAATCAATTAACCAGCAATACTATGTGTCTCCCTATAATATCTGTTCCTTCAGAAAGAGAGAGTGATGCTGTTATACATAGTATCCTGCATATTTTTTTACCTCTAATAGTAATTTATTGCATTTTTATGTTCACAGCTCCTCGCAGGCGTCGTTTGCTAACGGTATGAGGCCATCTAATCCAATGCTCATTCCACAACAACCTTCACAAAGGCAAATGGAGATACACTGAAGATATTTATAGAATAAAATTCTATTACTGGAAAATAGTTCAATAAATAAATCTGAGTTTTATCATTTTGAGTTTTTTTTATTAGTCAATATGTATATGTCACGTCGAGGTACCTATGAATTATAGGACCACCATCATCAACTCCAATTCTAGAGGCAATTCCTTCATTCTTCATAGGAACGGGTAAACTTCAATAACACACATCACTGGATTGAAACTCGAAAGTATTTATTTGACTTTGTTACAGGCACTTTGAGTTTTCATTCGAACTTGAAGTTAAAACCACATGGTGGCTCGCTAGGTCACAATCCCTCGTCGATCTCTTCAATCAGATTTATTAAACAGTTATTATTTTACACACGGCATAGCGTGATGCGCGTTGCGAGTGTGCGGGGCTTCCATATTGTTTTTTTGTTTAGACACTAATTACTTGGATAGTTGAATAAAGCTAACAAACAATACTAAAATGCTGCTCAGTTAATTATTTTAACATTAAACAATCCCAATACTCACAAATACAAAGTTGTTCGTAGATTATTACTAAAATAATCACCTCAACTCAAAACTATCCAAGTTTCCGGTGATCTGAATATACTAACTAGAAGGTTTCTCATTATTACATAGCTGTGTAAAATATTCTTATTACTTTATAGTATTTAATCAATTACTCAAATTTGTTTAGTTCTCGTAATTAATTATTAAATCTAGTTATTGGTCATTAAAATTATAACATCCGCCATTGTTGACAACTTTTCGTAGGGCCATAATCAAACATATTTATTTCGTCAAATGTGCAATAGTTAAAATGAGAACAAATCTAAAAGTCCTACAATAAGTGTTCCCGTTTTATTTAAACATCTCGTATTAATTAAACATTGAAAATTAGCTTATCAAATGATCTTCATTCAAACAAATCTATAACTAATTCCACAACAAGCCAATAGATGGCGCTGAACTATAAAACCAACATAAACAGACATTTAATAGTTCTAGCGAAATCTCAGAGATGACAGGATTATAGAGTTTGTGTTAATTGGATAACGAATTAGCAGAACCACGCCTCCGCGGCGACACGGCCATTCTGAAAATCAGACGCGTGCTCTGCGGGTGCTGGTGTCCTCAGTCTCTGTTTCTTGGTTGTTATCTGTAATAGCAGACAGAAATTTGTCGGCAGATTATTGTTGTTTATCATCCTACAATATAAATTAAATTTGGGATCTGATAACAACTAGTTTTAATCATCATTGACAGCTTGTAATAAATCTATGCTTAGTATGCCTTATTTTTGAAATATTGAATGCATTTTAACACCCCAGCTATATGCTTTAGGTATTCAACTTGCAATATGGTAAAGATCAATGTTGTTATAAAACAACGAATTGCTACATGTCATGCCAATGAAGGCATACAATTTGTATTTCAGATTTTTGTTATTGAATAATCAGTTGCTAGCTTAATAGTCCATTTTGAATCTTGTTTGCAGAATGTTGTTGTTTGTATTATCTTACAATATTCATTGATTTGTAATAGGTATGAGTCAGTTTAAGTTATCAGTTTATCACTGAATACTTATTAGATTAGGTAACTACAAAGTTTATCTTAAATGAAAATATTTGATGCATTATGCACTCTTGTATTTGGTAAGTATAGTGTAGGTAGTGTAGGAGTATTGTGATCAGCTGTTTTTTGTTTAGTTTCATTCTCACGGGATGGTAATGCTCTGTGATAGACACAAAGTCTTTGATTTGACAGGATTAAAGGTTAAGGAGTTTAGGACCATTGCTCCGTGACAGGTACGAAGTCTTTGATTTGACAGGATATAAGGAACCAGGCTCTGGGTGGTCTTGTACACCGTGGACCCAGCAGGATAACATGAGAGATTGTTCATTAGCGGCCTCCACGCCTAACCAATGGATATTAAATCATTCTTAGTTGCTTCCACAGCAAACTAAGAGATTGTTTGTTGTATTATCACTATTAGTTTCCTCCACGGATTACTAACAGACAGCTTATTGTGTTATCATTATTAGTTGCTTCCACAGCATACCAACAGTATAGTTTATTGTGTTATCATTATTAGTTGCTTCCACAGCATACCAACAGTATAGTTTATTGTGTTATCATTATTAGTTGCTTCCACAGAATACAACAGGAAAGTTTATTGTGTTCTCATTATTACCTCAAATGCACCTCCATGGATGCTGATAGAATGGTGTTGATATAAATGATTGTGTTATTAACTGCCTCCAGAGCTCTAGGTCATGGGACACCTCTATAATTAGAGCTTGTTTTATTATTCATTTTTATAATTGCCTAAATTTGACAATAGAATACCATGAACTGTTACGAGTTACACAAATATAATAATAACAGTAATCCTCCTGATTGAATTCGGCCATGACAGCCAATCTGATGAGCCATCTATATAGGAAGATACTATAGCGCACAAGGCCAATGGCTTAACATGCTTTCCGAAGCATGGGGTTCACCAATTTCAAAATTCTAGACTGTCACAGAGGAATTCCTATTGGAAAAATCCCATAAACACATTTTGCCCGACCTAGGAATTGAACCCAGGGATAATAATTTAAAAGTACTTTGTTGCTTGGTAGTACCATGCACAAGCATCATGTAGAGTTATTTGGCATGGCTATTGAGTTGAGCCTTCTGATACAACAGCACTGTATCAGTTAGCGAGGTGAGTAGAAGATAGTTTGAAAACATCTCACCTTTTACTTTTGTTATGTTGTGCTTGAAGTCTTTACTAGCTGACCTCTATTTGGTGGCATGTATGTTGGTAGCATATAAGGTCCTGACCCGGCGACACGGTCACTTGCACCACCAGGTATTTTTAGTTTTGTTGCCATATCGTAGGTAACCATTTTGATTTTTGATATGACAATTAACAGGAATCTGGAATGTGAGAAGATATGCAGCTAAATAATAATGTCTGTGACAAATTATCGTAAAACAAACCTGTCTTTTGATTGTTTTTATTCTGTGCAAATGCACCCAATAACAAGCTTTGAAATCTGTCAGAAATGACTAATCTATTTACACCCATGTACCACCATAACAAGTAAAATTCAACTAAACACATTGTGAGATTTAATTCATCAGGAAGGTTCTCAAATATTGAATGATTAAAGAAACTTTGTTATAACAAACTTAACTTGAATAAGTTTAAACTTAAGAGCTTATAGGAGGCCCTCCTATCAGTATCCAACTGACAGTCTGTACCAAGAATGTAGTAGGGTCAGACAATTTATCATTAGGTCTAACTTATAGCGCTATCACTGACAAGATCTCCATACTCAAAACAAAGCTACCAGATCATGTAGACAGATAAGATGGAACACAGTAATCACATTAAATTCACTCAAAGATGTCTTACATACACATGACCATTAATTTACCAAGAATTCACAAGGTCCATACATAATTGGTTACTCAAAGCTTAGGTACTTGTAAATTAAAAGTTACCAAGTGGCTATCAGCTTATGACCATGCACGGACCTAAGCTCTCCTGATAATTATTATAAAGTCCTTGTAATGAGTCACCCAGGTGTATCACATCCCTTTCATTCATACAAACACATTTATACTAGATGCACACTACACTCTAAACAAACCTCTTAATAATATTTAAAATGTTGTTAAGTCTTGTAACTAAACTATTTGTCTCACCCCTAAGTGCACTTAAAAACTAGATCACGACACAGGGTATCCTAGTGTGGGGCTACTTAAATGCAAATCATTGTACCTAGGTATTTTCTTAAGCATGTAATAATTTTAATTTT
Source organism: Orthosia incerta (assembly GCA_948252205.1). Taxonomy (NCBI): domain Eukaryota; kingdom Metazoa; phylum Arthropoda; class Insecta; order Lepidoptera; family Noctuidae; genus Orthosia; species Orthosia incerta. Next base: position 21,090,703 of record OX411768.1, read on the forward strand.
ATTTGTTGTGCTTTTCATGTTTTCAGGAATGTGTTAATACATTTTCTTATCTTACTTTATTTAGTAAGTATGACATGCAACAGGTTCCACATTATTCAATAATAAGCCTTGTTGGCAGTTGGGTAAAAACCATAACTCATTGTAAAAATAACAACTACAGCGTCAACATGAACATGTCATGGCACTTTTTGCCAAATGTTTACTAATTCTGTTGCACATACATTCTGTTACTTACTTAACGTAGCTACCTACTAAACTATTGTTTTGTGTAAGCTACCTAAATGTAACAAATGCTATAAAAATAAGTTAAATTACCTTTTGTCCGGCACTAAACTCAAATTAAGTACTTTGAATTGTTTATCATTCATACACTCACACCTTGTCCCCATGGGGATAGGCAGCAACCACAGATCGCCACTTGCTACGATCCTTACATACTCCTCAAATAAAATTAAGTTTCTCAAATAATAACTGAACCATTGTAATTCTTAAGAGAAAATAAAGAACCATATTTAAGCAATAACATTGAGTTACTAGTAAGCCGTCTTATTTTATGAAGTAAATTAGGCTGTTTTCATTCATTTTATTTCCAAAAATTGTCACACAAATACCAGCAGGCACTAGTCTTGCAAAGGGGTATCGTGTTACCCAGTTACTGGGTTTTGGTGACCCCATGTAAAACACTGGTACTCAGCTGAACCCCATCAGGTTAGACAAGAAGCCGACCCCGACTTAGTTGGGAAAAGTCTAGGCAGATTGATTAAAATTGTCACACAAAAGGTCACTGACCTTGCCTTGTATGATGAAAATAATTAAGAATGTTAGGTTACATAAATAAATAAAACAGAATACTCCCCTTAATGATGATGGAATCTATCAATGGACAGACAAAGTCTTTGTTTATTTAGCTGCTTCGGTCATTCTGTACTGTACAAAGTTTTGGTTCACTTCAATGATATTGTCTCCAGCTAGTTATGATCATAATGATGTAGGTCAGCATTCTCCCAGCATTATGCTGAGCGATGAACGTTTTGCGTAGTTGTGACGCATACTTTGTAATGATTTTATTATTATTATTCCTTTATTTAACAGTTTTCTTATTATTTACATTTTTAAATATTTTTATAAAATAAATTAAAAAACAAAAACATTTAAAAATATAAAAAATAGAGGCCCACCGGTATCGGGAACAGGGTCCAAGCTACCGGCGGTCAGGGCTCCAGAGAGAGGAACCTCCTAACTATACGAGCCGTGTCCAGCAGTACTGCTTTCTGGATCAGGCCCTTGACCCAGCTGCCTAACGAGAGCCTTCTAAGATGTTGGTCGAGGCTCGTGGCTATTAAGCCATTGGCTGACACGACTATCGGTACAATGATCGCTGTGTCCACATCCCACATGTCGACAACCTCGCGAGCCTTATTATTTTTTTTTTTTTTTTTTTTTTGATGGTATGCGTCGTGCCTGGCGCAAATAAACAATTTTTCTTTCTTTCTTTCTTTCTTTCTTCATCAGCAGCTTAGACGAGACCATAGCCAATTCTTAGCTTCTTCTGACGTTTCAATAAAGTTCTATGCGTTCTTGGAAATTATCATATGAAAATATTTTGCCATGCTCTCGGCGGTGGCGGTGATGTACGAAATTCTTCGGATGGCTTTCATAGCATGGGCAGAAGGCGGGAGCTGATCTCAATTCTGATGTCACGTCGAGGTACCTATGAATTATAGGACCACCATCATCAACTCCAATTCTAGAGGCAATTCCTTCATTCTTCATGGGAACGGGTAAACTTCAATAACACACATCACTGGATTGAAACTCGAAAGTATTTATTTGACTTTGTTACAGGCACTTTGAGTTTTCATTCGAACTTGAAGTTAAAACCACATGGTGGCTCGCTAGGTCACAATCCCTCGTCGATCTCTAGAGAAGACATGTTTATTAGGTTTTCAAACATCTAATCAATCAGATTTATTAAACAGTTATTATTTTACACACGGCATAGCGTGATGCGCGTTGCGAGTGTGCGGGGCTTCCATATTGTTTTTTTGTTTAGACACTAATTACTTGGATAGTTGAATAAAGCTAACAAACAATACTAAAATGCTGCTCAGTTAATTATTTTAACATTAAACAATCCCAATACTCACAAATACAAAGTTGTTCGTAGATTATTACTAAAATAATCACCTCAACTCAAAACTATCCAAGTTTCCGGTGATCTGAATATACTAACTAGAAGGTTTCTCATTATTACATAGCTGTGTAAAATATTCTTATTACTTTATAGTATTTAATCAATTACTCAAATTTGTTTAGTTCTCGTAATTAATTATTAAATCTAGTTATTGGTCATTAAAATTATAACATCCGCCATTGTTGACAACTTTTCGTAGGGCCATAATCAAACATATTTATTTCGTCAAATGTGCAATAGTTAAAATGAGAACAAATCTAAAAGTCCTACAATAAGTGTTCCCGTTTTATTTAAACATCTCGTATTAATTAAACATTGAAAATTAGCTTATCAAATGATCTTCATTCAAACAAATCTATAACTAATTCCACAACAAGCCAATAGATGGCGCTGAACTATAAAACCAACATAAACAGACATTTAATAGTTCTAGCGAAATCTCAGAGATGACAGGATTATAGAGTTTGTGTTAATTGGATAACGAATTAGCAGAACCACGCCTCCGCGGCGACATATATTATGTCTAATTATTTTCCATAATAAACATATTAATCTGTTTTGCAGTCTTAATGCACAATTTTGCTTGTAAAAACAAGAATTTGGCCTATTAAGATTGAGTAGCTAGCCGGAAGGAACCTGTGAAGGTTGCGGTGTTCCGCTGGATGCGAGATGCACACGACCGGTCATTGTGGCGACGCTTGGTGGAGGCCTATGTCCAGCAGTGGACGTCATTAGACGTATATGATGATGATGAAGCCGGACCAATAAACATGATTCACATCACAACAAATATTATTTAAATATATTTATGACATATAATTTTAATTAAAGATCGTACTAATTAACCTATGCAATCCATACTAATATAATACATGCAAAAGTAACTGTCTGTTATCTTTTCACGCTTATACCTCTGATGGTACCTATGGAAACAGTTTGAGACCGTAGGTAACTATCCTATATCCTTCATAGTATAATTTTTATCATGGAAATCTTCCTTAAGTTTGTATGATGAATTAATAATATCTCTAGTAAGGCGGCCCACAAACCTACAATTTTTTTTTTGAAATAATAAAATGGCTATTCGAAATACTAATGCTACGCAGACGTAGTTGCAGGCAACAGCTAGTTACATAATATATAAATTAAAATTCACATTAAACATTTAAAACGCCTGTACGCTAAGAGCTAAGTCGTTTTCCAATACCTAGGTATGTTATTAAAGCCTGAAGGTAACTATGGATAAAGTGTCTCTATCCCAGGATATTGTTATCAACGTTGCTAATTCTCTCGCCTGTCGAGCTCTGTTAAAATCATTAATTTTCTTAGCTTCTAATATATGTAGCTTTAGTTAACCAAGCTAACAAACTGGTAAGCTGGCAAGCTGGTAAAAAAATATTTTAATACAATATTTTATTAGCTTCTGCCAATGGCTTCAAACACGTGAAAAGTGTATTCTTATCCCAAGGGTACAAAAAGGGTATATTGGGAAGAAAAGTATCCCTTATGCAATTCCTTTACCTAGCTATAATCTATCTCTATGCAGAATTTCATCCAGTGCCGTTCTGGCGTGATTCAAAGAGTATGTAACACTGGCGTGATTGAGTAACAAACATACATCCACAAACATTTAAATCAACAAAACTTCCCATCCAAACTTTCACATTTACCTATAATATTAGTTAGATTAAAATCCAAGAAGAATTACGTTACGCGCAAAAATAGTGGCTTTTGGATTTGACAGATAAATACGAGGCTGTAAGCCAGGCTGCGAGCGTCTTCGACGCTGTTTTTTCTTACGGAATACCAAAATGTATGAAGAACTGTCAACTTGCTCGACATTGAGTAGTTCTAACTCACGGCCGTCACAGCTAAGAGCGCTAGTGTCGCTATTCGCGGCTTAGCGAATACCAAACTTAGATTCGTCGCTGGCACCAGCACTGCGCTCAAAGCTGTATCCTTAGAGAATAGCACTGCAGTGTCGATCCGTAATATTAGTAAGCAAGAATGTAACTTGTGTCTATTTGAATATACTCAGTGTATCGAATAATTTGTGTGATTTCATTTTCACGATTCTACTCACCTACCTACCCACATACGATGTCTTAACCTAAGGGAATACATCCTGACTTCCCGATGGTTTGCATTTATCGGCCAGCCTTGATGCGACATATATTATTTATGCTGACTTGGATACGTGGTCTTATTTATACCCCCACGTCTGCCCCATCCGTCACAGTCTTTTTAGCGTTTTAGGTGTACGCTAATATGTGTTTGGTGGTGAGAGGAAAGAAATGAAAGATGAGGTTCAGTTCACTACTCACGGTTATATTTATGTACACAAACACAGAAACATTCACGCTAGAAGGCACGTAATATATCGCTTAGACATACACGGATAGGATACACAACGAGGGAAGTCTTATAGGTTTAGCAGTTCACAGGTGTACGGTAGTACACGGTAGCACACTTAGTAGCTTAATCCTGAGAGATTGAGACGTGTTTAGTTCACGATCGTAAGGGCACCAAGTTACGTGGGCTTCGCGTCGCGACAGCGAGATTTTGACTGAAGGTCAGGTAAGGTTGACGATCGCGCGCTTCGTAGCGCGCCCCCTCTCATGCGCATCAACTACGTCACCGCGTGACGTAGACGCAGCGCGTTTCCACAGCACGATATATTTGTGTACGATATTTACAAACAATATTTATATATATATATATATATGTGTAAATAGAATTTGTTTATGTAAGTGTATAATTGTATATGTATTATTTACTATATATGTGCGTGTATTAGTATAATGTTTATGTATTGTATATTGTGTTGTGTAAGGTTAATATTGAGGATCGCCACATCACTCCCCTCCAGAGACCGTCCTACGGGCGATAATAATCTGGGAATCGGATCCTTCGACCAGATCTGGTAGTTCTGATGGTAGTGTCCGTGGGCTGATTGCCCTGGTCTTGGACATCATGGTCGGATGGTGGTATGTCCGTTAATGGGGTGTCTGCCAAAATGTAGGCGGGTTTTAGGCGGTCCACGGAAACTTTAACCTTTTTACCTTTTTTTATTATTGTAAAGGTTTTGTCACCTTTTTGTACCACTTCGTGAGGACCAGTGTATGCTGGTTGCAATGAACCTCTAAGCGCATCGTCCCTGAGGAATATGTGGCTTGAGGTAGCGAGGTCCTTGTGGACAAATATTTTGTCCTTGGAATGACGTGCAGCTGGAGTGGGCTGCAATTTTGCGGCGAACGAGCGTAAACGGGTGGTGAATTCCGAGATGTCGGTGGTGCCGCTGTCACCCGGACTGAAAAATTCTCCCGGTAGTCGTAAAGGCTCACCGTATAGGAGTTCCGCAGAAGAAGTATGAAGATCCTCTTTAAGAGCGCTTCGGGGACCCTAGTAGTACCTAGGGTTGGGATTCTGTCCAGTTTTGGTCAGCGTGGCACATTATCGCTGTTTTTAGTTGCCTGTGGAATCGTTCCACTAGGCCGTTGCATGCTGGGTGGTAGGCTGTGGTCTTCCGATGTTTGAATCCGGCTATTTTGGCTAGGCATTGGAACAGTGTGGATTCAAATTGCCGTCCTCTGTCTGTGACTATATCCGTTGGACAACCAAAGCGGGAGATCCAGTTGGTCAGCAATGCTTTACCGACTGTCTCAGCGGTAATGTCTGCTATCGGTATCACTTCTGGCCACCTAGTGAAACGATCCACGGCCGTCAGGCAGTACCGGTATCCCTGTGATGGTGGTAGTGGACCTATTAAGTCGATGTGCACGAAAGCAAATCTAGCACGGGGTAATTCGAATGTGCCCAATGGTGTTGACACATGGCGATTTACCTTAGTGCGTTGACAGCTGAGACACGTTCGTGACCATTGTCGACAGTCCTTGCGGACTCCGGGCCAAACGTATCGCTGAGCAACTAATTTTGCGGACGTGTTTGCTCCTGGATGGCTGAGGCTATGAAGGCTCTCAAAAATTTGCCGTCGAAAGGGTTTGGTCACGAATGGTCTAGGAATGGCAGTACTCACGTCACAGAGTAACTCGACGGGACTACCATCTATTTTCAGCCTCTTAAGTTGAAGTGATGTTTGGGACTGTAGGAGTTGCAACAGTTCTGGGTCGGAAATTTGGGACTTAGCGAGAATCTCGAAATCGATTGGAGTTTGCAGTTCATTGACGCGGGACAATGTATCGGCGACAATGTTGTCCTTGCCGGAAATATGTTGAATGTCCGTTGTAAACTGCGAGATAAAGTCGAGGTGTCTATACTGACGTGGAGCACAGTTGTGCTTTCGCTCGTGGAAAGCGTATATCAACGGCTTGTGGTCAGTATACACTGTGAAGTGTCTCGCTTCCAGCATGTGGCGGAAGTACTTTATGCCCTCATATATCGCGAGTAGCTCGCGATCGTATGGCGAGTACTTCTGCTGAGCGGGGCTCAGCTTTCGTGAGAAGAAGGCGAGTGGTTGCCACTGCTCGTCTTTGTACTGTTGCAAAACTGCACCCATTGCCAGATCAGACGCGTCTGTAACTAGGGCGAGCTTTGCTAGGTAGTCGGGGTGTGCAAGCAATACTGCATTGCAGAGGCTGTCTTTGCACATGTTAAAGGAGGTAAGCGCTTTGCCTGTAATTTCCACGGGATGTTGACCTTTTACTGAGCCAGTTAGCAGGGCGTTAAGGGGACCTTGAAATTTTGCGGCTTTAGGTATGAACCGCCTGTAAAAGTTCAACATCCCTAAGAAACGCCTGAGCTCCCTAACAGTTTTAGGTATTGGAAAGTCCTTGATGGCTTCCACTTTGGACGCCAAGGGTCTGGTACCGGCCGCGGAGACGAGGTAACCTAAAAATGTGACTTCGTCTGCTCCGAATACACACTTCGAGGTGTTAATGATTATGCCATATTTCTGCATTCGGGTGAAGAGCTGATGCAGGTGGTCCTCGTGCTGCTTCTGGTCCTTCGAGAAGATCAAAAAATCGTCAAGGTAACAATAGCAGAAGTCAAGCCCGCGCGTCATTTCATCGACAAACCTCTGGAATGTTTGACCTGCGTTCCTCAGACCAAAGGTCATATAAGGAAACTCGTAAAGGCCAAACGGAGTTGTTATCGCCGTCTTCTGAATGTCATCCTCACTGACCGGTATCTGGTTATATGCCTTAACCAGGTCAATGGTTGAGAAGACCTTGCAACCGGCTATGCTGTGGGTAAGGTCGTGGACGTGCTTGATGGGATACCTGTCTGGTATAGTCCTCGCGTTGAGCAGCCTGTAGTCACCACACGGTCGCCAGCTGTTGTCCTTCTTTGGCGCTAAATGAAGGGGTGAAGACCAAGGGCTCTCCGATGGTCGAGCGGTGCCGTTGCTAAGCATGATCTCAAACTCCTGCTTAGCGATCTGCAGTTTGTCCGGAGCTAACCTGCGAGGGGGACAAGAGATGGGCGGGCCGGGCGTGGTGCGTATGTGGTGTACTGTGTGGTGTGTGGTTTGTCGGGGTGTGCCAGCGGGTCGCGTGATCTCAGGGTACTTATTCAGAATTAAGTGATACCTCGAGTCTCCAACTGAGACCTTAACTGAACACGTCGCTGAAGCCTTCGCAACTGAAGCTGTAACAAACATTGAGGTGGTTTTGTCCACCAAGCGTCGGTTTCTGATGTCAACAAGTAGATCGTAAAAGCTTAAAAAATCTACACCAATGATCGGCTTGGTGACATCAGCTACAATAAACCGCCATGGGAAGTTACGGCGCAAACTGAAATCTAAATTAAGCTGTAGATAGCCGTAAGTATCAATTATAGATCCGTTAGCGGCCGATAATTGATAGTTCGACTTAGCGCGCTTTTCACGTAGAACATGCCGTGGAAACACACACAAATCACTACCAGTGTCCACTAAAAACTGTGTCTTTGATGTTCGGTCCGTGACGAAGAGGCGGCCGGTGGACTTCAGGCAGTCGTCAGCCGCCATTACCGACTGCCTTTTAAGTTTCCCGACTCCTCGTAATCGCACGGCTTAACGCATTTGCGAGCGTTGACTCCGTACTTGGAGTGGTAAAAACATAGCGGATGCTTCTGGTGGCTTGACTGGGACCGCTGTCTGGATCCTCGACGCTGTTGGTGGTTCGGGCGCGATTGCGATCGAGGTCTTCTGCCGAGCTGCGTCGTCAGGTTCCTCACGGCCTTCTTTAATTCGGCGATGTCGTTCGCCATCTCGTGCATGTTCGGACCCGGCGCCGATGCTGCAGCGACTTGGCACGGGGTCACGATGTCCTGAACCCTGTCGGCCAGATCTGCTAATTCCTCCAGGGCAGTGAGTGGCTGTAAAGCCAGCAGGGTCTGTATGTTGGCCGACAGACGGCTGCTCCAAATCGTCCGGAGAAAATCCTCAGGGACGCTCGGTCCAGCCAAACTTTGGAGGTGTCGTAGGAACTGTGAGGGCTTGCGATCTCCAAGCTCTTCGTGGAGTAGAAGCTGTTTCACTTTCTCCTCATGCGACGCAGTCAGTCTCTTAATAAGCTCCTGCTTGAGCTTCTCATATTTATTGTGCTCCGGTGGTTTGAGAACAATATCCCGTACTTGTTTGGAGTACTGGTGCTCAAGGCTGCCGATGACGTGGTTAAATTTTGTCGCGTCGCTGGTGATGTTTGCGTTCGCGAACTGAGCCTCCACTTGTGCGAACCAAACTTCAGGGTCGTCCGGCCAAAATGGTGGAATTCGTACCGCGATACGGTAAATGTCGGATGGCTCGTCAATGGACACGCACTTTGCGCGCCGAGTTTTTTTAACAGAACGGGTACTTTTGAACGATTTTGCGGTGTCACTGCTATCGCTCACCGTGCTACTGCGTTTTTCTTCCATGGTTAAAAAAGATATATATTAACGTCCCCTTCAGGGCCTACGTGGTTATAGAGCCTTCTTTGCGTGTTCATATCACGTCGGGGTCACCACTTTAGCGTTTTAGGTATACGCTAATATGTGTTTGGTGGTGAGAGGAAAGAAATGAAAGATGAGGTTCAGTTCACTACTCACGGTTATATTTATGTACACAAACACAGAAACATTCACGCTAGAAGGCACGTAATATATCGCTTAGACATACACGGATAGGATACACAACGAGGGAAGTCTTATAGGTTTAGCAGTTCACAGGTGTACGGTAGTACACGGTAGCACACTTAGTAGCTTAATCCTGAGAGATTGAGACGTGTTTAGTTCACGATCGTAAGGGCACCAAGTTACGTGGGCTTCGCGTCGCGACAGCGAGATTTTGACTGAAGGTCAGGTAAGGTTGACGATCGCGCGCTTTGTAGCGCGCCCCCTCTCATGCGCATCAACTACGTCACCGCGTGACGTAGACGCAGCGCGTTTCCACAGCACGATATATTTGTGTACGATATTTACAAACAATATTTATATATATATATATATATGTGTAAATAGAATTTGTTTATGTAAGTGTATAATTGTATATGTATTATTTACTATATATGTGCGTGTATTAGTATAATGTTTATGTATTGTATATTGTGTTGTGTAAGGTTAATATTGAGGATCGCCACATCTTTATTGAAATATAAATTTAACAAATAAGATATATTATAGTTCTAAAAACTATAAAACACGCTTTAATGGGCAATTGAACTAAAAAGTCGCTAATCCTGAAGATCTTGGTAAGGCCAATGGGACAAACTATTTAAACGCGCACGGTAGAATCAACTTTTATTACTTGTAAATTTTAATTTTTGTTTGCCGTTCAAAAGTGAAATTTCTATTGGCCTAGTTGAATAAATATATTTGACTTTGACTAAATTATTGCATTGTCATCGGTCCTTGATAAGTGTGCAAAGTTTCAAATCAATCCGACGTTTTGAAGGGGGTGAAAATCACGTTCAAAGATTCCGTTACATTGATACATAAATACATACATACCAAGCGAATAAAAGCGTGTTAAAAAGATCTTATTCTAAATGTAAACTAACATAATTCAAATACTGTTAAGTAGGCTAAATCGCCGCTTTTAACATATACATAAATAAATAAAAAGTGCGTTTCGGGCCACGCGCAGTAATAGGGTTCCGAAGTTGCATAATAATGCGGACTAAGAAGAGGTTGTTGTTACATGAAAATTAAAACGGTTTCAGCGGCACACAACGTCTGAAAACGGGGCCACATAGGATGATGATTTTTTTAAATCTATATGCTCGCGTTTGACCACTATCTCGCCTGACGGTAAGCGATGATGTGGTCAAGGTGAAGCACGCTTGACTAGAAGTAACCTATTCACTCTTGACTTAAACTAAAGAAGGACTAACTGGTAACTGAAGAAGGAGTTATAAAATCCAACATCGCAACTGAAGTTAGAAAAATATTATCTATTTGAGAAACACCGCCGGTGCGAATTGTCGATGATGGAGCACGCTTGCCTAGAAGTAACCTTTCACTCGTGACTTAAAGACTCCTAGATTGTAGCTATCGGGAAACACACACTCCGGCAGGGAATTCCACTCCTTAGCTGTACGCATAATAAAAGTATTCCAAAACGTATAGTGCGTATGGGGGGATGTCCACCATGGACCGGTGGCGCATCGCCGTACATCTGGTAGTCCGATGATGAAACGGGCTGGGCGGAATTAGATCATGCAATTCCATCGCACACTACCCGAAATGTAGTCGATAAAAAACCGACAAGCTGGTAACTCGGCGACGACGTTCAAGACTCTGGAGCTTTGACTTAACCAGAGCCTCATCGCCGATGAGCTTCTTGGCCCGCTTTTCGATCGACTCTAGTGCATCAAGCTGTTATTTGGCAGATCCGTCCCAGAGATGAGAACAGTACTCCATGCACTATCGAACTTGCGCTTGATACAAGCTGAGCAGCTGTTCTGGCGTGAAGTACCTACTCACCTTTTCAAGGATCCCCAGCTTTTTGGCAGCCAGCTGAGCTTTTACCTCAATCTATGGGCCAAAATTGAGAGTCGATGTCAACGTAACGCCAAGAAGCTCAAGATGGTCAGTTATTGGCACGGTCACATCTCGGAAAGTTGGAGCCGGGTGAAATTGGCTCTTTTTAGCGGAAAAAAGACACGCCTGGGTTTTAGCAGCATTAAACCTGACCAGATTGGCATCGCACCATTCGGAGACTGCTTGCAAGGATAAGTTCAAACGCTCCACCATGGCCTCACGAAGAGACCGGATCTGCGGCCCGGTAGCCCGTGCGTTGGACAAGTATCTCTCAGCAACAGTGCTATCGTCTGCATACCCAAAGGTTTTAACAGATCGTTAATGTGCAGCAAGAATAAAGTAGCTGAGAGTACCGACCCCTGAGGGACCCTGGCATTAATATCCAAGTGGTCCGACAAGCAGCCATCGATAACCACTCGAATGGACCGATCTCTCAGGAAATCTGCAATCCAATCACACAGACCACCGGGCAAACCGAATGAAGGAAGCTTACCAATAAGGCTTTCGTGCCAGACCCTATCAAAAGCCTTCGAGATGTCTAGGGAGACGGCAAGCGCTTCCCCGTGCCTCTCGATGGCCTCGCTCCAGATGTGAATGGCATACGCTAGAAGATCCCCAGTAGATCGATTTCGGATATTGTTTGCTTCTAGGTATGCCAGGAGCTTAATACTGAGTACGCGCTCCATACACTTACATGAGTATGGAGGTTACAGATATGGGTCTGTAGTTGGCCGGGTCAGCTCGACTGCCCTTCTTGGGCAAGGGCTGTACGTTAGCCTGCTTCCAAGCATTCGGCACTTTTCCAGCCTCATACGAAAGGCGGATAGGCGTGTCAAGATCGGAGACAGTTTAGGCACACAGGTACTAAGAACAATTGCTGGTATTCCGTCAGGGCCGCTAGCCTTGTTCACGTCGCGGTTGCGCAGCACCCTACGGACGTAATTTTGATGGATACGAATGTCTGACATCATCATCATCATCATAACAGCCGAAAGACGTCCACTGCTGGACATAGGCCTCCCCCAAGCGTCGCCACATTGACCGGTCCCGTGCGTCCCGCAACCAGCGGATTCCTGCAACCTTCACCAGGTCATCGGTCCACCTGGTGGGAGGCCTTCCAACGCAACGTCTTCCGGTTCGCGGTCGCCACTCCAGAACCTTTCTGCCCCAACGGCCATCCGTTCTACGAGCAATGTGCCCTGCCCACTGCTACTTAAGTTTGGCAATTCTTCGGGCTATGTCGGTAACCCTGGTTCTCTTACGGATCTCAACATTTCTGATTCGATCACGCAAGGAAACGCCGAGCATAGCCCTCTCCATTGCCCTTTGAGTTACTGTAAGCTTTCTGATGCGGCCCATTGTAAGCGACCACGTCTCAGAGCCATATGTCATCACTGGCAATACACCTTTGACTTTTGTCTTGAGACACTGTGGTAAGTTAGACGAAAAGACACCGCGCAACTTCCCGAAGGCTGCCCAGCCGAGTCTGATTCGACGGTTGACCACTTTCTCGAAGTTGGCCCTACCCAACTGGATCGTTTGTCCCAGGTAGACATAGTCGTCCACAACTTCGAGTGTAGAGTCTCCAACCTTGATAGGAGTGGGTGAAACATGGGCATTCAACATCACCTTGGTTTTATCCATGTTCATTATTAGACCCACTCTTTCGGAAGCTCTACTGAGGTCACCGAGCATTGTACTGAGGCTCTCCATGGTCTCAGCCATGACCACTATGTCGTCGGCAAACCGAAGGTGAGTGATGTACTCGCCATTAACGTTGATGCCTAGGCCACTCCAGTCAAGAACCTTGAATCGGGTCAATCTAGCTCTTGGGTGGTTTGCTAGATTCGCAATGGGTTTACTGGTTGACGTGTACAACTGCCCATAGAATCTCTCGATCTCCCTCAGAAGCTCCGGTTTGGCGGATACAATCCTGCCATCATCGGTCTTCAGTTTTGTGAGCTGGCTCTGCCCAATAGACAGATCCCTTGCAAAGACCTTGGAGCCCTTATTCCGCTCAATCGCATCTTTAATACTTTTTGTATTAAAGCGGCGGACGTAGCTTTTCAAGGACTTTGAGATCCGTCTATTTAGCTGCCGGTATTTCACCGCATCGTCTGAAGACTGCAGAATCATCTCACGCCTCTCCTTCATTAGCTTGAGAGTTGGATCAGAGAGCTTTTTGTTTCTATCTGTACGGCGGGTCTTGAAAAACTTAGACCCGACCGTATCTAGTATTTATCGTAGCTTCCACGAACCCATCGCTGTAATCGTCCACGGAGCTCCCTAGGCACTCGAAACGATTCTGGAGTTCCAGCTGAAAGTTTTCGGGGTTTTGGATCTGGATTTGTGCTGAACGGAGCGTGGACTTCATCAGTCGAGACCTTTCAAGCTTGATATTAATGTTCAATGTGCCTCTTACCATGAGGTGATCGCTCCCGGTTTTCACCGAATTGATCACAGAGACATCATTGAACACTCGCTTCTTGGTTGACATGATGAAGTCGATCTCGTTTTTAGTTGCACCATCGGGGCTTTGCCATGTCCACTTCCTGTGCTCACGCTTTCTGAAGAAGGAGTTCTTTCTTTTTCTTTCTCGATAAAACTGGCCAGTAGGTGACCCCGGTGGTTCCGACGTCCAACTTCATATTGCCCCACTTGCAGCTCATTCTCGTCTCGTTTGCCCAGTTTTGCGTTGAAGTCCCCCATGACAACGGTGAAGTGAGTTTTGAAACCATGCATGGTTTTAAAGATATCCTCATACATGGTCTCTACCTCGTCGTCGGGGTGTGCCGAGGTTGGGGCGTAGACCTGTATGACCTTCAGCGAATATCTTGCGGATATTCTGAGTATAAGGTACGCCACCATGGGCGACACACTCTCGATCTTCACCACGTTGTTCAAAAGTGACTTGTGGACGATAAACCCGACACCATCCTGGGACTGCCGGTCACCCTCTCGGAAATAGAGCAGGTTACCGGCTTTCAGAATGTCTGACATACTCGTCTCGAATCCATCAGGAGAAGGAGGGGGCCGCGCTGCATCAGGATTCAGACGTGAAGATTCCGCAAAAAGAGAAGCAAATAAATTTGCCTTCTCCTCAGCGGAGTGGGCCAGCGACCCGTCGGGTTTCAGCAGTGGTGGTAGTGAGGGACGGCAGTAGTTCGACTCGACAGACTTAGCCAGAGACCAAAACGCTTTAGTACTTGCTGGGTAAGAAGCAAGTTTGGTCCCTATTCGGCCAATGTGGTCGAACCGAGCCCTTCGCAACACCATCTTGCAGGACTTAGCAGCCCTGTTGAAGGCCTTCTTTTTCAGACCCACGTCACTCACCTTACACGATCGAGCGTCGACCCAAGCAGGTACGCCCTATGTTTAAGCGCGTCGGCGCGCTTACATTCGGCGCCAAACCATGGCCGCTCTCGCTAGACATTGGTACTTCAGAGAACGGAATGTAGTATATCATTCCCTTACGCAACACATCCGTCACGGTATCCGCGCACGACGATGGATCAGTCGAAGAAAAGCAAGTAGGCTGCCAAGGATAGCATGCGAATAAAGATCGCAAACCATCCCAATCTGCTGACTTGTACCGCCAAACTCGCCGGGTTCCTCTTGGGCTGGGATCGGGCGGGAAATAGACGGACACAGAATTCACCAGACAGTGGTCAGAACTACCCAAAGGTGAAGCTATTGACACAGAGTATCTGTCTGGATCTGTTGTCAGCAGAAGGTCCAAGCAATTCGCTGTGTGCGAATCAACATCCGGTACCCTAGTTGCCCCCTGGACCAGCTGGGTGAGTTTTAGCGCTAGCGAAAGCTTACGCATCTCCCGTCCAGCATGATCAGTGCACTGGTATGGGAAGAGCCACTCCTGGTGGTGGGCATTAAAGTCCCCCAGTCCTATTTGGGCGGAAGGGTACCGCTGCTGTGCCGCATCAGCCGCCTCACTGAGGTACTCTGTGAGCCTGCTTGTCTCCTGATCTCCGCCTTGCGAACGGTAGACACAGGCGTAGTTAATTTTATCCAGACCTGTGTCCACCAGAACCCAGAGCATTGTGAATCTGGAGTCCTCAAGGTTAGGAGACGCCGATAGCAAAGGTCGTCACGGTTGTACATACATACGCCCGCCTGTGGTCTAAAATTGTGCTCCAGGGTGAACCCTGGGTAAGACAAGTACGGAAAAAGAACGCTGGTTTCTCAGCCTCCAGGTGATAGTGAACTGCAATGATATTTGAATGCAGACCTCTAATATTGGTGAGGTGCACTTTGTGTGGGAGGGGGTGCAGCCGCTGTTTAACTCGAGTATTCTTTTTCCTGTTCTTAATTTAAAAGAGTGAATAGAGTAGAGGAGAAGGAAGTGAGACGAGGTTTCACGCTGCTAACCTACAGACGCGCACTGAAAAGACGCCATCATTGGGGCACTAGTCAGAAGACTGCGGGGACGCCCGAGCCCCCCCGGAATGTCCATCGGGCCCTCCCGTCTGGTCGCCAACCGGTGTATTCTGGGATTTTTCGACAGTTGGGCCCCCAACTACCTGCGGTCGGCCAGCGGCGCACCGTGCCTCGGATTTCGCTACCCTCCGCGACTAGTCTCCCGATACATCCCTAACAGCGTGGGTCAGGCTGGTCAACCTGCAGTGGAACAGCTATCTCGATCCAACTCGTCTAGTTGGCTACACCGAGCATCGTACCGGAACACGGCTAGGCCGCTTGGCGGTACGTCTTTGCCCAGTGGGTGGTCGCAAGCCTTCGGCCGAAGCCTACCACCAGTTTAGTGTCACCTGATTTGCACCACCCGGGGACCACGTGTAGGGAATAATAAAAAGGGGTACACTCCTACGGACGTGGGTGACTCAGCCCCCAAAATGAAATGGTATAAATCAATAAACAGACATGCAATTGCAGCAGTCCCTCAAGATTTGCAGTTATTTATTGAAGAGTTCTGTTGTATATATTCGAAGTTCTTCATCAGATCTTCACTAAATTAAAATAGGACCAATTTCGGAACATACTCTTTCAAACAAAAAAATAATTTTCAAAATCGGTACACAATTGACACTGAACATACACAAAAAAAAAAGCCGTACAAGAAGTCGAACATAGAACCTCCTCCTTTTTCGAAAGTCGGTTAAAAGTAAAGCTTTATTCATTCCATACATGCATTCCATTTCCTTAAAGTAATAAAAATTGTTGTATTGGTAAAATAACAAATAATAACAAAATCAATCTTCCATGTGCCTTGATTGCAATCAATTAGTTCATATTAAATAATTCAAACATTCAAATATTGCTGTGATGTCAAGAAATATTAAATCAAATTAGAATGTTAAATCTAGAAGTATCAAATCAAAATTGAACATTAAATCTTAAATCATAAGATTAAATTAATTATTGATTTATGAATTAGATACCTATTAAGAGGAAATATGGGCAGAGAGCGCCGACTGAATTTCCTTAGTAAAGTCATAATTCGAGTTTTTTTTTATTGTGTATAGGCTTGCGCTTGACTAGAGATGGGTAACTCAGGAGTGATAGATATAAAAGATATGAATCATTCAGTTTCCATCAATCACTCTTTATATCCGTTCATATCCGAATGTATCACTGTATCAGTGTATGTATTGAAGAAAGCATTCATGTGTGGATTCGAATCAGAACTCACCTTCTCAACTCCTGCACACCAGCCTTGCGCACCGTGGGCTCGGTCAACGTGCAAACAGCGAAGTATTGAATCTAGCAATTCACGCACAATTCCACAGGTGCTGGTCACTCACTTTTCTTACCCGGAGCACTAAAGAGTCCTCGATGAGCGAGAGGAAACTAGGAATTTCACATAATAGCCGTAGACAGTCTTTTCGCGCGCTAGTCCATTAGTTTAGTGAAAAAAACACGCGCACTTTCGTGGCGCTGCGGTGCTGTCCACCAATCAGATGGCTCGGCCAATGATGAAGAGCCAAAATGGCGGTTCCGCTCAAATCCACTCAATTTTCAATAAATCAATACATAATTGATGAAATCATGGTTGATGTGAGGTGAATAAAGCCCAGAAAAATCCCTTGAAATTAATATGCTTATTTTCCTTACGAACCCACTAAAATAGAACAGTGTAAGTAGAATTCACACTTGAAACGAAGAACGGTACGGAACATGCCGCTCGCCTTAAAAGAATGTAATTCTTTTAACCTAACTTAAAAGGGATGAAATGTTTACTTAAAAGAAAATAGCTTCTAAGAGCGATGAAAGTTTGATAAAGACTAATGGATACTATCCATACTTAATAGGTAGGTACTTAACTAAGATTCGTAACAGTAAAGAATAAAAAAAACTTATTATAAGTACTTATTCTAACGGTAGAGGGCATATTTTCACTACTGCCCGTTTAACAAAGCAATTGCCCATCTGAAGGGTTACGACGCGCGTAACGTTGTCCGACCCCGGATGAAGCGCGTGTACACGAGCCAGTCGCCAAAGCAACGGTGGCAGTTTATCATCACGCACTACAACAATCATACCTTCTCGGAGTTGAGAGCCGCGATCTTGAAACCACTTATTTAGTTGTTGAATCTCATGTAAGTATTCACGACTCCAACGCCTCCAAAAATGCTGTACGCACTGTTGTACCCTACGCCATCTAGTGAGACGATTTGACGAGTCTTCAGATAAAGATACATCAGGAAAGGCCGTCAAAGGACCTCCTATTAAATAATGAGAAGGAGTTAGGGGTAAAGGATCTAACGGGTCAGCGCTCAACACACAGAGTGGGCGCGAATTTAAAACCGCTTCTATTTGGCAAAGAAGGGTATGCATCTCATCATAAGTTTGAGTCTGGGTACCAAGTACACGATGGAGATGGTGTTTAAAGCTTTTGACCCCAGATTCGAAAAGACCACCAAAGTGTGATGCATATGGTGGTTGAAAGTGCCATGTGATGCCTTGCTCTAACGTCATACTGTTTAAAGCAGCTTGAACAGTATCATCACGTAAAAACTTATACAGGTCTTGTAGGTAGTTATTACAACCCACGAAGTTTTTTCCACAATCCGAATAGATATCGGTGCATAAACCTCTACGGGACGTGAAGCGTCGCAAAGCCGCTAAAAAGGCATCAGTTGATAACTCAGATACGAGTTCGAGGTGAATGGCCTTGACGGACATACACACGAAAACGGAAACGTAGCATTTAACAATTTTAGCATTGCGGACCTTATTTGCCCGAACGTAAAAGGGACCCGCGTAATCAACCGATGTCTTGAGAAAAGGTCGCTCGGGACGCACTCGAGCAGCTGGTAACGGACCCATACATGGCTGAGGGTGCGCGGGACACGCACGAAAACATCGCACGCAACGATATATGCGCATACGAATCGCGTCGCGACTAGATAAGATCCAGTACTTTTGTAACAAAATGTACTGTACGGCTTGTGGACCTAAGTGCAAGTGAGTCACGTGGGCATGATCAATAATTAGATTGGTAAGATGATGCCTTTTGGGCAGAATTAATTGATGTTTTGAAACAAACGGCAACAGAGATTTATGAATCCGCCCACCTACACGCAAATTATTTTGTTTATCAATGAAAGGTTTCAACCTACGTAATTTAAGGGAAGGATATTTGCCTAATAAAATATTTTTAATGTCTTCGGGAAAAGACGAATGTTGAACTAAATGAATAAGTCGATCTAGGCAAAAATTAAATTCTGGAACAGTTATGTAGGTTGGATACTGAATTTGAACCCTCTTGCATCTATTATAAAATCGAAATAGGAGTGCTGTGACTCGAACAAGTTTACCTAAAGTAGAAAACTTTTCAATGTAGTCCGCAGCATCCGGAGGCGCTGGCGTCGCGATAGACGAGTGTGTTAATAACGATAGGGACGAATTACGTTTTTCCTCGGTAACTGTTGGTACCCTTTTAGGAATTGGCCAACACTTTGAATCACGGGCCAACCACCAGGGCCCCTGGAGCCACATATTATGATTTTCAATAAAACTAGCAGGAGGAATTCCTCGTGAAGGTGCATCGGCTGGATTTTCAGCAGATGGAACATGTCTCCAGCAATCGGCAGGAAGCCGTGACAAAATCTCACTTAAACTATTAGAGACGAATGTTTTACATTCGTGTGGTGGCGAGCGAAGCCATGCTAACACGATCTGAGAATCGGACCACGCATAAACTTGATTGCAATTTACGCGGTCACCATACACCTTCATAATCCTATCAATTAGCTGTGATAACAAAACAGCTGCACACAACTCGAGGCGCGGAATAGTGAGAACCGGTTTAAGCGGTGCTACACGTGTTTTCGCAAGTAAAAGAAATGTTTTGACGTTATCACTACTATCGGTCACACGAACATAGACACACGCAGCGTACGCACGCTCGGATGCGTCCGAAAATCCATGAATCTGAATTGAGCTTACGTTTGGAAACACAAAACGTGGAATTTGAAACTTTGATAGTAATGATAATTCATTGATGAAATTAGACCAAGAATTTATTATGTCTATGGGAGGTGACTCATCCCAGTTGAAACCTGAAATCCATAGCAATTGAATAAGATGTTTTGCATAGATGGTAATAGGAGATAACCACCCCATTGATCATAAATTTTAGCTATATGGGATAATATGGACCGTTTGGTAACTTCATCTAAAGTTACTTGAACACTAAAAGAAAATGTATCTGATTTTGGGTTCCATTGGAGTCCCAAAACCTTTGTTTGCTTATCATTTTCAATTAAAGCAAATGAAACATTATCGGGCCGCTCGCCATGAGCCTCTGCTGTCTGTAATGCAGCGAGTAACGCTGGCGAGTTGCTCTGCCATTTTCGTAGTTCGAAACCAGCCGCTGAACAAATACCTACTAAATCCCACTGTAAAGCCAGAGCATGTGTGACGTCACATGTCCCGGTGACTACGTCGTCTACGAAAACTTGGTCTCGGAGGATCTTTGAACCCAACGGAAAGTGAGCGGCTTCGTCATCCGCAAGCTGTTGAATAGTACGAAGAGCTAAGTACGGTGATGAACTGACCCCGAAAGTGACGGTTCGCAGCCGATAATCACGCAAAGGTTCGGTTGGAGATTGTCGCCACACAATACGCTGATAATCCCAATCCGATTTTTGTAACAAAATGTTTCTGTACATCTGCTTAATATCAGCAGTGACAGCAATGGCATGAATACGAAAACCCAACAAAACATCAACGATATCCTGGTGCAACTTTGGCCCAGTTAATAAAATATCATTAAGTGAAATGCCGTTGGAAGTTTTACAACTCGCATCAAACACAACACGAGTACGAGTTGTCTCACTGGACTCTTTGACCACGCAGTGGTGCGGAATGTAATAGGTATTTATAGAAGCGGAATCCACGGGCTCCATGTGACCAAGATCCAGATATTCCTGGAGGCACGCGTGATAATCAACCTTAAGTTGTGGATTACGTTCTAACCTGTACTCTAATTTCTTAAACCTGGGGACCGCCGTATCTCGTGATTCGCCGAGGGCAGGTGCATCCGGTTTAAACGTTTTAACGTTTTACTGGTGGTAGGCTTCGGCCGAAGGCTTGCGACCACCCACCGGGCAAAGACGTACCGCCAAGCGGCTTAGCCGTGTTCCGGTACGATGCTCGGTGTAGCCACAAGAGGAGTTGGGTCGAGATAGCTGTTCCACTGCAGACTGACCAGCCTGACACGCGCTGGTATGGACGTATCGGGAGACTGGTCGCGGAGGGTAGCGGGATCCGAGGCACGGTGCGCCGCTGGCCGACCGCAGGTAGTTGGGGGCCCAAGTAGTGTGCCAGCCACACATGAAAGGCTGCCCCGCCAACTGTCGAAAAATCCCGGGATGCGCCATCGTGCTGGTTGGCGACCAGATGGGGAGGGCCCGATGGACATTCCGGGGGGGCTCGGGCGTCCCCGCAGTCTCCGGACTAGTGCCCCAATGATGCTGTCCTTTCAGTGCGGGTCTGAAGGTTAGCAGCGTGGGACCTCGTCTCACTTCCAACTCCTCTCCTCCATTCACTCTTATCATCATATGGCATTACCAAGGAAAAGAAATAATAAATTTGAACAGCGGCTGCACTCCCTCCCCCTCAAAGTGCACCTCACCAACATTCGAGGTCTGCACTCAAATCTCTCTGCAGTCCACTACCACCTGGAGACTGAGAAACCAGCGCTGTTATTTCTTGCGGAGACGCAGATAGCGAGTCCGTCGGACGCGTCGTACCTATCTTACCCAGGGTTTACCCTGGAGCACAATTATAAACCGCGCGCGGGTGTGTGTATGTACGCCCGTGATGACACTTGCTATCGGCGTCTCCGTAACCTTGAGGACTCAAAATTTTCAACACTGTGGGCTCTAGTGGACACAGGTCTGGATAAAATTATCTACGCCTGTGTCTACCGCTCGCACAGCGGAGATCAGGAGACATCCAGGCTCGCAGAGTACCTCAGTGAGGCGGCTGATGCGGCACAGCAACGGTACCCTTCCGCCCAATTAGTGTTACTGGGGGACTTTAACGCCCACCATCAGGAGTGGCTCTTCCCATACCAGTGCACTGACCATGCTGGACGGGAGATGCGTAAGCTTTCGCTAACGCTAAACCTCACCCAGCTGGTCCAGGGGGCAACGAGGGTACCGGATGTCGATTCGCACACAGCGAATTGCTTGGACCTTCTGCTGACAACAGATCCAGACAGATACTCTGTGTCGATAAGTTCACCCCTGGGTAGTTCCGACCACTGTCTGGTGAAGTCTGTGTCCGTCTATTCCCCGCCCGATCCCAGCCCAAGAGGCACCCGGCGGGTTTGGCGGTACAGGTCAGCAGATTGGGATGGCATGCGTTCTTTCTTCGCTTGCTATCCTTGGCAGCCTACTTGCTTTTCTTCGGCTGATCCTTCGTCGTGCGCGGACGCCGTTACTGATGTGTTGCGTCAGGGAATGGAGTACTACATTCCGTTCTCTGACATAACGATTTCCAGCGTTGACCGGCCATGGCTTGGCGCCGAATGTCGTCGCGCCGACGCGCTTAAACATGAGGCGTACCTGGCATGGGTCGACGCTCGATCGCGTAAGGCGAGTGACTTGGGTCAGAAGAAGAAGGCCTACAACAGGGCTGCCAAGTCCTGCAAGAAGGTGTTGCGTGGGGCTCGATTCGACCACATTGGCCGAATGGGGGCCAAACTTGCTTCTTACCCAGCAGGTAGTAAAGCGTTCTGGTCCCTGGCTAAGTCGGTCGAGTCGAACTTCTGCCGTCCCTCACTACCACCACTGCTGAAACCCGATGGGTCACTGGCTCACACCGCTGAGGAGAAGGCAAATTTGTTTGCCTCCCTTTTTGCGGAATCTTCGCGTCTGAATCCTGGTGATTCGCGGCCCCCTCCTTCTCCTGATGGGTGCGAGACGAGTATGTCAGACATTCGCATCCATCAAAAGGACGTCCGTAGGGTGCTGCGCAACCTCGACGTGAACAAGGCTAGCGGCCCTGACGGCATACCAGCTATAGTTCTTAGAACCTGTGCGCCTGAACTGTCTCCGATCTTGACACGCCTATTCCGCCTTTCATATGAGACTGGAACAGTGCCGAATGCTTGGAAGCAAGCCAACGTACAGCCCGTGCCCAAGAAGGGCAGTAGAGCTGACCCGGCCAACTACAGACCCATCTCTGTAACGTCCATACTCTGTAAGAGTATGGAGCGTGTACTCAACACTAAGCTCCTGGCATACCTAGAAACTAACGATATCCTTAGCGACCGCCAATACGGCTTTCGCCGAAATCGGTCTACTGGGGATCTTCTAGCGTATGCCATTCACATATGGAGTGAGGCCATCGAGAGGCATGGGGAAGCGCTTGCCGTCTCCCTCGACATCTCGAAGGCTTTCGATAGGGTCTGGCACGAAAGCCTTATTGGTAAGCTTCCTTCATTCGGTTTGCCCGGTGGTCTGTGTGATTGGATTGCAGACTTCCTGAGAGATCGGTCCATTCGAGTGGTTATCGATGGCTGCTCGTCGGACCAATTGGATATTAATGCCGGGGTCCCTCAGGGGTCCGTACTCTCAGCAACATTGTTCTTGTTGCACATTAACGATCTGCTGAAGCCCGGCACCTTTGGGTATGCAGACGACAGCACTGTTGCTGAGAGATACTTGTCCAACGCGCGTGCTACCGGGCCTCAGGTCCGGTCTCTCCGGGAGGCCATGGTGGAGCGCTTGAACTTGTCCTTGCAGGCAGTTTCCGAATGGGGCGATGCCAATCTGGTCAGGTTTAATGCTGCTAAAACCCAGGCGTGTCTTTTTTCCGCTAAAAGGAGCCAATTCCACCCGGCTCCTACTTTCCGTGATGTAACCGTGCCAATAACGAACCATCTTGAGCTTCTTGGCGTTACGTTGACATCGACTCTCAATTTTGGGCCATACATTGAGGCAAAGGCTCAGCTGGCTGCCAAAAAGTTGGGGATCCTTGCGAAGGTGAGAAGGTACTTCACGCCGGAACAGCTGCTCAACTTGTATCAAGCGCAAGTTCGATCGTGCATGGAGTACTGTTCTCATCTCTGGGATGGATCTGCCAAATACCAGCTTGATGCACTAGAGTCGATCGAAAAGCGGGCCAAGAAACTCATCGGTAATGAGGTACTGGTCAAGTCAAAGCTCCAGAGCCTTGAACATCGTCGCCGAGTTGCCAGTTTGTCGGTATTTTATCGGTTACATTTCGGGGAGTGTGCGATGGAATTACATGATTTAATTCCGCCCAGCCCGTTCCATCATCGGACTACCAGACGTACGGCGATGCGTCATCGGTACATGGTGGACATCCCACCCATACGCACAAAACGTTTTGGGGACACTTTTATTATGCGTACAGCTAAAGAGTGGAATTCCCTGCCGGAATCTGTGTTTCCCGATAGCTACAATCTAGGGGTCTTTAAGTCAAGAGTGAATAGGTTTCTTCTAGGCGGGCGTGCTCTATCGTCGACCACATCATCGCTTACCATCAGGTGAGATAGTGGTCAAGCGCAAGCCTATAGATAATAAAAAAAAAAATAAAAAAAAAACGGAAGTGAAACTATATAGCGCCCAATTTCGTCGCGAGTGTGTGAATCTACGAAGATAGACTCACATAAAGCTTCGTCAGGGCTGGAAACTCTCTTTTCAGGAAGAGACTCTAATTCCCAGAACCGTTTCAGATTCATGACGTCATCGGAGGATGAGCTTGAACTACTGAAACATACTTGAAGCGAAGGCGTATTTTGGTTGTAAGAAACATCTCCCATCAATAAATAACCAAAGATACTACTTAAAGCTATTGGGGACCCGGAGGGGCCCGCGATCACGTGACCTAACATCACTTGGGATAGAATATCCGCACCCAGAAGCATTTCCACCGCTTGTGGAAGATAAAATTTGGGATCTGCCAAATGTAAATGTTTTATGTGTGGCCAATCCCTAAATGGTAATGTTACACAAGGCATATGTGACATGAGACTGGGTAAAATCAATGCATCCACTGAAATGGAAGGTTGATCAGTAAGAGTAGGTGTAATACAACACGATACGACACCCTTTGGATATACGGGGTCACTTCCACCGATACCGAACACAGGAACGCGCGCATGCCTACGTTGCAATCCTAACCGCTGCACACAAGGCTCTGTAATAAAAGTCGCTTGACTACCGGTATCTATAATACATATAACGGTGTGTTTTTGCGAGCCTACGTGTACATTGATAAGCGCTGTACATAAGAGAACCGTATTCGTACGTACGGAAGGCGCAATGGATTGTGAAGCGGGCACGTGATCACGCGACGCCTGATTCACCGCGGTCAGCACTGCTGTCTCTGTCTTTTGGTTCACGGGAGGCGAGACAGCGCAAGCATTTGAGTTCGAATCTACTTCATTGATAATTACTGGCGATTGATTAAAATGAATTAAACTATGGTGTCTTTTATGACACGAACGACATACGAAATTGGATTTGCATTGTTTTACATCATGTCCTACGCTTAAACAATTGTAACAAACATTTTTGTTTTTTATGAAAGAATACCTCTCATGTGGAGATAAGTTTAGAAAATTCGCACATTTAGTCAACGTATGTTGAGCACCACAATTAATACAAGAAATCTTTTTATTGTTTGGAAGGTTGGACTGTGAATGGTTTGATTTTGATTCTGATATCGCCGGTACACTGGCCGCGAGCGCTTGACGCGCGTTAGGCGGAGCCCGAGTTCTCGAAGTACCCACTTTTTCTAAATTATGAACGGGTTTGCCTTGATACGTAAATTCACTTGCGGATAACTCACGTTCTAAGAAATTTATCAAGTCACTAATCTTAGGTATCTTAGATGGTTTTAATAAAGACAATTCGAAGCGTCTGCGTAGTGTTGACGGAATTTTACGTAATAAAATCGTCACTAATATGAAACTCCACTCATTTGTAGGAAACTGCATCACCTCTAATGCCTTGATATTTTCATGATAAGTGTTGAGTAAATTTCTCAGACCCTGAACTACTGCGTCACTTTTGTCGGAATGACAAGGTTCTATATCTAACAATTTTTCTAGATGTATAGAAGCGATGGCTCGTTCATTATCATACCGAGAAAGTAACATAGCTAAAGCGACACTATAGTTCTCGTCAGTTATTGGAATAGATTTAATAAGATTGAAGGGTTCATTTTTCAAAGCAAGTAACAAATAACGAAATTTCTCAGTGTCCGAGTAGGTATTTCTGCTGTGTACTAATGATCGAAATAAATCGTAGAACGGAGGCCAATCTGTAATTTCTCCTGAAAAGGTAGGCATTGGGAGTATAGGTAATCGACTTGCACAATTATTATTGGGCGGTGGCACGTGTACGACGGACCTATTCGGGGATTCGTATGACGACAACCTACGTTTACATTCTTTTTCATCTTCTTTGATTTTATCTAAATGTACCACAATAGCATAATAACAATCATCAAAACTGTTACGAATCTTAAGTTGTTCCTCTTTCTCAAAAGTATTAGATTTGATGAGGGATTTTTCTATCTTAGCTTGAAGTTTGTAAAACTTGCGCTGTTGTACAGTTAAATCTTTAGACCTAGATTTAAACTGTTGTTCATCCGTATCTATGCACTGTAATGTGCGTTGAAGATCATCTAGGATGATTTCTCGCTCGAAAAGATCTTGTTGGATTGCCGCCATATTGATAGCCGCGTGGCGACGTAAATCAAATGCGACTAACAAGGAAATAAATGAAAAACCTCACAGGTAAGAAAATATGAGAAATCCGGCTCGAAGGACCAAATTATGTATTGAAGAAAGCATTCATGTGTGGATTCGAATCAGAACTCACCTTCTCAACTCCTGCACACCAGCCTTGCGCACCGTGGGCTCGGTCAACGTGCAAACAGCGAAGTATTGAATCCAGCAATTCACGCACAATTCCACAGGTGCTGGTCACTCACTTTTCTTACCCGGAGCACTAAAGAGTCCTCGATGAGCAAGAGGAAACTAGGAATTTCACATAATAGCCGTAGACAGTCTTTTCGCGCGCTAGTCCATTAGTTTAGTGAAAAAAACACGCGCACTTTCGTGGCGCTGCGGTGCTGTCCACCAATCAGATGGCTCGGCCAATGATGAAGAGCCAAAATGGCGGTTCCGCTCAAATCCACTCAATTTTCAATAAATCAATACATAATTGATGAAATCATGGTTGATGTGAGGTGAATAAAGCCCAGAAAAATACCCTTGAAATTAATATGCTTATTTTCCTTACGAACCCACTAAAATAGAACAGTGTAAGTAGAATTCACACTTGAAACGAAGAACGGTACGGAACAGTGTATCTTTACAACTCATTCACTGACGGCGTCTTTTTCTATCTGTGTCGCACGCAACCGTTGTGCAATTATGAGTGGCGCTGTTCGTCACCATTTCACCAGAAATACAAAAAAATAAACAAAAACCGATCTTATGTCCCATTCAAAATGTAAGTTCCAAAAACGTCCGTTTTATAGATAAGTTGGTCAAAATACACCTACCTCGGCCCCGGCCGGGATAAATCAGAAAGATACCTACCTAATGTAACGACCAAGCAAAGTGCAAACAGCTATAGGGACTTATCTATCGCTCTTACTGATTCATTGAATAGTTTGACTACTGAAACGAGACACACTGAGTGAGTGAACAGCGCAGTGCAATGCGCTGCGTGTCGTACGCGCGACCGTGAGCTACTGATACATAAAGGTATAAAGATACAGAAGAGTGATACATATCCCAGTGATCGAAAGTTACATATCAATCTTTTCTTTTTAGTGATACATTTTGTTCATGTCTACGCTTGACCACTATCTCACCTGATGGTAAGCGATGATGTGGTCGACGATGGAGCACGCTTGCCTAGAAGAAACCCATTCACTCTTGATTTAAAGACCCCTAGATTGTAACTATCGGGCAACACAGATTTCGGCAGGGAATTCCACTCTTTAGCTGTACGCTTAATAAAAGTGTCCCCAAAACGTTTTGTGCGTATGGGTGGGATGTCCACCATGTACCGATGTCGCATCGCCGTACGTCTGTTAGTCCGATAATCTCCGTTCGGGCTGGGCGGAATTAAATCATGTAATTCCATCGCACACTCCTCGTAATGTAACCGATAAAATTCCGACAAACTGGCAACTCGGCGACGATGTCCAAGGCTCTGGAGCTTTGACTTGACCAGTGCCTCATTGCCGATGAGATTCTTGGCCCGCTTTTCGATCGACTCTAGTGCATCAAGCTGGTATTTGGCAGATCCGTCCCAGATATGAGAACAGTACTCCATGCACGATCGAACTTGCGCTTGATACAAGTTGAGCAGCTGTTCTGGCGTGAAGTACCTTCTCACCTTCGCAAGGATCCCCAACTTTTTGGCAGCCAGCTGAGCCTTTGCCTCAATGTATGGTCCAAATTTGAGAGTCGATGTCAACGTAACGCCAAGAAGCTCAAGATGGTCCGTTATTGGCTCCAACGTTCCGTTACATCACGGAAAGTTGGAGCCGTGTGAAATTGGCTGTTTTTAGCGGAAAAAGACACGCCTGGGTTTTAGCAGCATTAAACTTGACCAGATTGGCATCGCCCAATTCGGAGATTGCTTGCAAGGATATGTTTAAACGCTCCACCATGGCCTCACGAAGTGACCGGATCTGCGGCCCGTGCGTTGGACAAGTATCTCTCAGCAACAGTGCTGTCGTCTGCATACCCAAAGGTGCCGGGTTTTAGCAGATCGTTAATGTGCAACAAGAACAATGTTGCTGAGAGTACAGACCCCTGAGGGACCCCGGCATTAATATCCAATCGGTCCGACGAGCAGCCATCGTTAACCACTCGAATGGACCGATCTCTCAGGAAGTCTGCAATCCAATCACACAGACCACCGGGCAAACCGAATGAAGGAAGGTTTCCAATAAGGCTTTCGTGCCAGACCCTATCGAAAGCCTTCGAGATGTCGAGGGAGACGGCAAGCGCTTCCCCATGCCTCTCGATGGCCTCACTCCATATATGAATGGCATACGCTAGAAGATTCCCAGTAGACTGATTTCGGCGAAAGCCGTATTGGTGGTCGCTAAGGATATCGTAGTTTCTAGGTATGCCAGGAGCTTAGTGTTAAGTACTCGCTCCATACTCTTACAGAGTAGGGATGTTACAGAGATGGGTCTGTAGTTGGCCGGGTCAGTTCGACTGCCCTTCTTGGGCACGGGCTGTACGTTGGCTTGCTTCGAGCATTCGGCACTGTTCCAGTCTCATATGAAAGGCGGAATAGGCGTGTCAAGATCGGTGACAGTTCAGGCGCACAGGTTCTAAGAACTATAGCTGGTATGCCGTCAGGGTCGCTAGCCTTGTTCACGTCGAGGTTGCGCAGCACCCTACGGACGTTCTTTTGATGGATGCAATCATCAGTAGAAGGAGGGGGCCGCGAACCACCAGGAATCAGACGCGAAGATTCCGCAAAAAGAGAGGCAAATAAATTTGCCTTCTCCTCAGCGGTGTGACCAGTGACCCATCGGGTTTCAGCAGTGGTGGTAATGAGGGACGGCAGAAGTTCGACTCGACCGACTTAGCCAGGGACCAAAACGCTTTACTACCTGCTGGGTAAGAAGCAAGTTTGGGCCCTATTCGGCCAATGTGGTCGAATCGAGCCCCACGCAACACCTTCTTGCAGTATAAGTTTTTAAACTGTCATGGTCACTAACACTAACATTAACATTAAAAGCGGGCATGGTGCTTGCAACAGCACCGAAATATCGGGAACTCGCAACAAACAGTAAACATGGTAAATAACCTTCTTGCAGGACTTGGCAGCACTGTTGTAGGCTTTCTTCTTCCGAGAGGTTTGGCTCTCGTCTCTTTTCTCCTCCAATATTGGACCAATTTATAAGATATTCCATAAACTGGTAAAGTAAGATATATACTATGTCCCTATGTTTCCTATTTCGGGTTCCGTACCCAAAGGGTAAAAACGGGACCCCCATAATATGAAAAAATATTAAGCGACCCCCGACACTTAGTTTTTTTCAACCGACTTCAAAAATGATGAGGTTCTCAATTCGACTGTATGTATTTTTTATTTTTTGTATGTTTGTGCCACAATTACTCCGCCGAGTGTAGAACGATTTTGAATAATCTTTTTAGGTTTGAAAGGGTATAATCCCGAAGTTGTCCCATTGACACTTAGTCAGAATCTGATGGGTTCCCATGGAAATCAAGGGAATTCCTCAAATGTTATAGGCATACATATAGCATTGGTATTATATATTTTTCATCAACAATACAATCATTTGCACTCAGAATTAATCATTTTGTGAAGTGGAACTGATGAAGAAGACCACAGATGGCCACTGGAACTTCTTAATGATAAACCCTTATCACGTCACGTGTATAAGATATTTCGAATAACCGACTATGATGAAGCATATCCCTACGCATAAATAAATGGTAATGATGATAATGGGCCGCGATAATGGCCGCTGGGCCCGCGTGGTGGATTACGGCCCATTCCCCTCACAAAGAGGAGGCATGTGTCCCAGCAGTGGGAACATTAATAGGCTGATGATGTGATGTGATGATAATGGTACCATTGAACTAGTCAGATGATGATGCGGGAAGGTAGACACTGGAACTCCGAAATAAAACAATGTATCCTAGTCGTGTTTGGCCTTATTGGAATTTTCATGAGATGTTCTATATTTTTAAACCTTATTGTTTTTTTACTGAGGTAGTTTTTCACGACATCTTGACCCACAAGTTGAAAAACACTGGTCTATGCTGATACTTACTCATTTTGTATCTTCTAGTGCGTGTGCATTTTGAGTGTGTTTCCCCCCATATTAAGTAGATATTTTCCTCGACACCTGCTTTCATTCTACGGACTTCTGATCTACCTTCTTGTACGACCCTTGCCTTGCTACCATACCGGACACTGAGAACCTCGATTTAACTTTGAACTTGGATTTGTTATTTTGGATTCTACGAACGGCCTAACGATTGGATATTGACACCATGGATCGTTGTGTAAATTGCGGCATAGCGACTAGTCGCTGTAATATTTTTTTTTTTTTGCAAAAAATTACTACCGACTTCCAAATAAAAAACTACAAAGTGAAAAATAACTTTATTTTTGGCAGTCGGTGTCTTTCGTAGGTTCCAATGCAATTTTTTTTTTATTTTTCCCTTTTTAATTGCACCTACATAATAGGCAAATTGTTTAGTAAGTACCTATAACGCCTTTGAACTTGAACATAACCGGTGAAATGAGAGATCTGCGTACACCTTTCGAGCGTACTGGCGTGATGTTATGTTATGAAATGGTATAAACAATAAACAGACATGCGATTGCAGCAATCTTGAGAGATTTTCCGTTATTTATTGAAGACTTCTGTTGTATATCTCCGAAGTTCTTCATCAGATCGTCGAGTGAACTATGTTGTTTATTTTGTTGTAATTTTTGGTTTGTTGTCTTTCGAAGCTACAATTTCTTTGCGTTATGGACACCCACTTCCAAAAATAAAGTAACTTTTCACGTTGTTATTTTATTATTTGGAAGTCGGTAGTATTTTTCTGTAAAAAGTTTTTTTATTATATATACTTGTCGGGTTTAGTCAATAGTACGGACGTCAAAACAAATCACAAGCAAGCCCCTAGCGGCAGTCAATAGCAACTACGCATTGGCGCTTTTATAAGCACTTGCGAGGTGCGGAATATGACAGTTGAATGCAGACAGCCGTAGAGCTAAGACGTCGTAGAATCAGTGTCAATCCGTAATATTAGTAAGCAAGAATGTAACTTGTCTTATTTGAAAATACACAGTGTATCGAATAACTTATGTGATTTCATTTGCACGATTGACCCACCTACCTGCCCACACACGATGTGTCTTAACCTAAGGGAATACATCCTGTCTTCCCGCTGGTTTGCATCTATCGGCCAGCCTTGATGCGACATCAGAATTGGGATTCGATCGTGCTAATGAGATCACACGTAAAAACAAAGCTAGTGAAAATGTCGGTTACATTCTTACAAAAAAAAATCGTGGTGTCAGTTGCGACTACCCTCGGTATTGAATAATCAAAAATCATTCCGGAACGGAGCAATAAGGAGGCTAGTAACAACCAAGGAGCTGGACAGGTCAAGGAGCAGCGTGTGGACGTGTTGAAAGATCCATACACACTGATCTTTATGCAAATCTGGTGAGTCGTTTTCATTTTGTTATAACTATGGCCAAGAGTAATCATTATTCAAAATTCTGATTTTGTGTACGGTATGGCGGTCAGTGGATCGTCGGGGAGGTCCGTGTCAGTTTATAATTTCACTTTAATTACAAACAGTAGTCAAGTTTTGGTGTTATTGAAGAGTTATTATTCTACTATCACTGACAATGACCCTTGGCTGGCCTTGGCTGACTATCATTGTTTAGAACGATATGGTGACAGTGACGTACCTACCTTACATTTCAGTCTGGAAATTATGATAATTCCAAATTAAATATTCTGATTACTTTTGTAGTGTGATAATTTTATGTAGTGAGAATTAACTAAGAAGAAGCATGGTATTCTTCTTTTGTGGTCGTCGGAGGGCCAGACTGTCTAAAAGGTGGTAAACCCTGCAAGGCTTAGAAATTGCGACATAAAATGCTATGGCATTCATTGGATTCTATAAAGCCCATATATCTACCTACCCCTACATGGGACACCGTAATGTGTGGTTCATGTCCACAATAGCCCATTTAGCTTTGCCGGTTTAGTTTACTACACCGCTGCACTGGTTAATTTCCATCAAAGCTGTGTATAGTTAAGATAACTGTGAACATATACTCTCGTAATGTTTTTCACGTTTCAGATACCATATTGCGTCGGAGTGGAGCCTCTGCTGCAGGCTAGCGGTTCAAATGCTGAATGCGAAGGTTGACGTGTCAACATCTGAGAGGTTGAGACCGATGGCAGGCTAGCAGTTCGCAGTTGGTAGCCGAACGTTACGAACGCGCGCAAGTTTGGAATGGAATACTCGGTGAGTCGCTTCCATGTTATTTTGATAGTGAGGTCGAATGTTCTCTAGTGAAGAGATGCTAGTTCGAGCTTTAAGAGTGTTCATGTTTGACCACTGAGTTGGTCGTGGTTATATCTAGCACTATCACTAGGTAATTAAGACACACTTGAAAGCAAGTAGTTAATGAGTTTCCTATTGGCGGTAGTTTCAACATTTGATTCAGTACGTACTTTAGGATTAAATATCCCATAAGAAGATGAGCGCGTGGCTAAATAATAACAGCCGCACGGGTCGATCATCAAGGTTAAGCAACGCTTGACGAGGTCGGTCCGTGGATGGGTGACCATTTCAACATACCGAGTTTCCTCCGTGCCTCGGAAAGCACGTTAAGCCGTTGGTCCCGGCTGTCATTTGAAGATCTTTGACATTCGTTACGTTTAGTCAGAAGCTTGAGATCTGACACCAGTCTAGCCAAGAGGTATCGTGTTACCCAGTTACTGGGTTGTGGAGGTCAGATAGGCAGTCGCTCCATGTAAAACACTGGCACTTAGCTGAATCCGGTAAGACTGGAAGCCGACCCCAATATAGTTGGGAAAAGGCTAGGCAGATGATGAAAAAGATGATCTATCCAAAGTGACTTAACAATTAGTCATCTTCAGTGGCAAAGCGAGTTAGTAAAGTCGTTGGGCGAAGGCAATTGTATCGAGTTAGTAACGATACTGGTCATTTGCGTGTATTCGGAACAGATCTTATGTTGCGTAACGATTTACAACCGCCGTCTTTAGATCTGAATTCACTTGCTTACTTTCAAAGTAATATTATGATAGCAGTAGATCTCGCGATCGTTTTCCTTGCATGAAAACTGAGTTAGGGTGCGATAGTAAAGGGTTACTGTTGATAATTTAATTTTAACGATATTGATCTGAGTTAATTCGTGAAGCTCCTTCACACGAGTTATTAACACGCAAATATTATGAGGCTTAATTGTAACCCTCGTATTAACAGTCGGTATGCTCCAATATCTTTGAGTAAAAAGAGCGAATCTAGTACGAAGGATCCTCGATCACCAAGTTCCTTGAGAATTAGACGTCATAGTTGATGACAGTGGTAATGAAACATGGCTTGTACACTCATACTCGAAACTTTAGACCGCACCTCATGAGTAACATGTGGCGATGGGTCTACCAGGAATCGTTGGTGCGATTTCTGTCTGTGTTGGTGCACAGAGCGATTCATGTGTTGTAGCACATATTCGCTAGATTTCTGAGAATCGTTGGTGCGATTCCTGTCTGTGTTGGTGCACAGAGCGCTTATGTTTTGTAGCACATTTGCGCTAGATTTTTGAGAATCGTTTATACGATTTCTGTCTGTGTTGGTGCACAGAGCGCTTCATGTGTTGTAGCACATATTGCGCTAGATTTTTGAGAATCGTTGGTGCGATTCTTGTCTGTGTTGGTGCACAGAGCCCCTCATGTGTTGTAGCATATGTGGCGGCAGATATGTAAAGAATCGTTGGTAGATACGATTCTGGTTTGTGTTGGTGCACAAATCAAAGTGAAAGTTTCATGAGTTGAGTACACATTGCCTATGAATTGTAACAAACCGTAACAGCATTGTTACAAGTACTTTGTTTAGTTGTTGAACTTGTTGATCGTCGGACCTTTATATAATGGAGTGTTTTGTGGGAAACTCTGATACGAAAACTAAATAGGACCTGTATTAGGTCCGCGGTAGGTGATTATGGCAGGACGGTGATCGTTATACACCGAAAGCTTTAAATAGGTACGCTTAGAACCTACAAGTATGCACAAGGTAGGTTAGGGCAGATGCCAGCGGGTCATGTACCAGTCGATGTTGATGTCAAAAGGATTTGATAATGATGAGCAAGCTTAAGGTGTCGAGTAATTCAGTCTATCGAACGTATTATGTTTGACCGTACCAGTGGATTCTGGTGGAGGTCGGGGTCTAGAGAGAGACCGAGAGACCATTGTGAGAGCAATATAATTGCTGGTCGGCTAGAGAGCCATGGCGTTGGAGGTTTTACTCGAAGGTTTCTGTAAGCTTGGCAGTTTTTGCTGCAGAATAAGTTTTAAACTTTGTTTGGAGCGACTAGTAGTACATGGCCCAGGGTAATGATTTAGTTAAAGAGTAGGGTTCTAAAATTTCCCTATTTTCACGAACCCAATAATCTAGTTCGGTCAGGAGTAGCCGAGCGTTGTGTGGCAACTGTTGGCCTGTGTGGCAACTGTTGGCCTGTGTGGCAACTGTTGGCCTGTGTGGCAACTGTTGGCCTGTGTGGCAACTGTTGGCCTTTATGGCAACGGTAGGCCTGTGTGGCACCTGTGTGACACTGTCTGGTGTGAAAATTCATGTTTGTGTTAGGAACCTTACAGAAAGTTCCTATTGAGTCATGAAGGAAAGTAAACTCGCAGTCACGCGTGTGAAGAGATCATGTTAATGTTAATGACGTTCGAATCGTCAAGCCCTCATTACGAAAATTGAAATAGTTTTGGTTTTCAAATTTTGATTACTATGCGTAGATCGTGTTGGTAAGACACACAGAGCTCAAGTACCAATTGAGATTGTAGATAAAGTAGTAAGTACTAAATCTCTGTGTGAACAAGGTCTAAGTTCAGAGAGTCGAGTTGACTCGACATCGTGGAGATGTGCGAGTAGAGCAATTGAGATAGCTAAGAGAGCTATGAGCTAGCTAGTAGAGCTAGGTGATGGTTAAAAATCGTGAATAAGAAACATGGTATATCGTTTCTTTTGTTTGATTTAATTTGAGATTTATGACTTATCAGTGGTACTTGAATTTTGTAATCACGAAGATTAGGTGCTTTTAGGTACCAATTCGATGATTAAATTGCTATTTTCTTTAAATTGGTAATAGATTTACTTGTTCCTTGCAATAGTGAACAGAGAGATTTAAATGATCATGTTTGATTGTTTAAAAATGTTTCCTCACTCTAGAGTTTGAGTCAGGATTGGACGAGCGAATACTGTTTGGAAATTTTGTATGTTTCAGAAAAACATCCCTTGTATGATGGGAGATTGCCAGGATGGAGTGGACTGATACGACGTGTGGTGTAACACGAGGTGACCATGAGATGGCATGGAGCAAGCACAAGAAGATGATGCCTGCGGGTGATAGATTTGGGGATCTGTCACCTGAGAGAGGCCCGAGAAGGCGACGTGTGTGTTCCACGCTCGCCTCTCAAGAGGAATTACGGCCTAGAGAACACCATGTGGTTTTAGTCAGTAGGAGTCTGACAGACTCCTCAGCTTTCCCCAAGGGCTGAGGACATCCATTGAGGATTTCCACATGATTCGATACACTGTTAAAACCTGACAATGAGGAACAGACGAGGACGCCTGTCTCGCAGGATGGCCGTGTCGGGTTTATTCAATAGTACGGACGTCAAAACAAATCACAAGCAAGCCCCTAGCGGCAGTCAATAGCAACTACGCATTGGTGCTTTTATAAGCACTTGCGAGGTGCGGAATATGACAGTTGAATGCAGACAGCCGTAGAGCTAAGACGTCGTAGAATCAGTGTCAATCCGTAATATTAGTAAGCAAGAATGTAACTTGTCTTATTTGAAAATACACAGTGTATCGAATAACTTATGTGATTTCATTTGCACGATTGACCCACCTACCTGCCCACACACGATGTGTCTTAACCTAAGGGAATACATCCTGTCTTCCCGATGGTTTGCATCTATCGGCCAGCCTTGATGCGACATACTTTTTAGTTCCGTATGGTGCCGGACGTAAAGAAAATTCTTTCTCTCACCATCCCATGTCTTCCCGTGGGTGTCGTAAGAGGCGACTAAGGGACAAACCAGAGAATGGGCAGCAGCGTTCTCTGTGCTTCTACAACAACCATACTGCGATCGCCAACCCGCCTGCCAAGCGTGGCGATTATGGCAAAAACCCCCCCATGAAAAGCACAAATAAAAAATGGCCCCTAGTGCCCGGCAGCCTGCCTACCCTCGACTACGGTAGCGGTCGAGGTTACGGCATGGCAAGGGGTGCCAAGAATCTCCGGACGAGATCCGGCTACCCAAATAATTACCGACGACTGTACCTGGCAACGTACAACTCGCGCACACTTCGGACTGACGAGAAGATCACCGAACTCGAAGAGGAATTGAGCAGGTTGCGATGGAGTATTATAGGGTTATCGGAAGTCCGAAGAGAGGGGGAGGACTCGATAATCCTCGAATCCGGTAACCTGCTCTATTTCCGAGAGGGTGACCGGCAGTCCCAGGGTGGTGTCGGGTTTATCGTCCACAAGTCCCTTGTGAATAACGTGGTGAAGATCGAGAGTGTGTCGACCAGGGTGGCGTGCCTTATACTCAGAATATCCTCAAGATATTCGCTGAAGGTCATACAGGTCTACGCCCCAACCTCGGCACACCCCGACGACGAGGTAGAGACCATGTATGAGGATATCTCCAGAGCCATGCATGGTTTCAAAACTCACTTCACCGTTGTCATGGGCTGACTTCAACGCGAAACTGGGCAAACGAGACGAGGATGAGCTGCAAGTGGGGCAATTTGGATTTGGACGACGGAACCACCGGGGTCACCTACTGGCCAGTTTTATGGAGAAGGAGGGCCTCTTTATGATGAACTCCTTCTTCAAAAAGCGTGAACACAGGAAGTGGACCTGGCAGAGCCCCGATGGTGCAACAAAAAATGAGATCGACTTCATCATGTCAACCAAGAAGCAAATGTTCAATGATGTCTCTGTGATCAATTCGGTAAAAACCGGGAGCGATCACCGCATGGTAAGAGGCACATTGAACATTAATATTAAGCTTGAAAGGTCTCGACTGATGAAGTCCACGCTCCGTCCAGCACAGATCCAGGTCCAAAACCCCGAAAGCTTTCAGCTCGAACTCCAGAATCGTTTCGAGTGCCTAGGGAGCTCCGTGGACGACTACGCCGACGGGTTCGTGGAAGCTGTCCATACGTTCGGGTCTAAGTTTTTCAAGACCCGTCGATAGAAAGAAAAAGGTCTCTGATCATACCCTCAAACTTATGAAGGAGAGGCGTGAAATGATCCTGCAGTCTTCAGATGAGGCGTGCAAATACCGGCAGCTCAATAGACAGATCTCTGAATCCTTGAAAAGAGACCTCCGCCGCATTAATACCGAGCGTATTAAAGACGCGATTGAGCAAAATAAAGGCTCCAAGGTTTTTTCAAGGGATCTGGCTATTGGGCAGAGCCAGCTCACGAAACTGAAGACCGACGATGGCAGGATCGTATCCGCCAAACCGGAGCTTCTAGGGGAGATCGAGACATTCTATGGGCAGTTGTACACATCAATCAGCAAGCCCGTTGCGAGTCTAGCAAACGACCCAAGAGCTAGATTGACCCGACACTATACCGAAGATATTCCGGACGTCAGCCTGTACGAGATTAGGATGGCTCTGAAACAGCTTAAAAACAACAAGGCGCCGGGTGATGACGGAATTACGGCTGAACTCCTGAAGGCGGGTGGAAAACCGGTCCTTAAGGCCCTTCAGAAGCTGTTTGATTCCGTCATACTCGAGGGCAAAACGCCACAGGCATGGTGCAGGGGTGTGGTGGTACTCTTCTTCAAGAATGGCGACAATGCCCGGCTGAAGAACTATAGGCCCATCTCACTTCTTAGCCATGTCTACAAGTTGTTTTCAAGAGTCATCACGAATCGTCTCGCGCGCAGGTTTGACGATTTCCAGCCTCCCGAACAAGCCGGATTCCGAAAAGGCTTTAGCACCGTAGACCACATACATACGCTGCGGCAGGTTATACAGAAGACCGAAGAGTATAACCTGCCTCTCTGTTTAGCGTTTGTGGACTACGAGAAAGCCTTCGATTCGATCGAGACTTGGGCTGTACTGCAGTCTCTCCAACGGTGCCAGATCGACTACCGGTACATTGAAGTGTTGAAGTGTTTGTACAAGAACGCCACTATGTCAGTCCGTCTTCAGGATCAGACCTCGAAACCAATTCTTCTCCGGCGCGGCGTGAGACAGGGAGACGTCATTTCTCCGAAACTGTTCACTGCTGCGCTGGAGGATGTCTTCAAGGTTCTGGATTGGAAAGGGCTTGGCATCAACGTTAATGGCGAGTACATCACTCACCTTCGGTTTGCCGACGACATAGTGGTCATGGCTGAGACCATGGAGAGCCTCAGTAAAATGCTCGATGACCTCAGTAGAGCTTCCGAAAGAGTGGGTCTTAAAATGAACATGGACAAAACCAAGGTCATGGTGAATGCCCATGTTACACCCACTCCTATCAAGGTTGGAGACTCTACACTCTAAGTTGTGGGCGACTATGTCTACCTGGGATAAACGATCCAATTGGGTAGGGCCAACTTCGAGAAAGAGGTCAACCGTCGAATCCGACTCGGCTGGGCAGCGTTCGGGAAGTTACGCGGTATCTTCTCGTCCAACTTACCACAGTGTCTCAAGACGAAAGTCTATGATATATGTCCAGTGTGTGTTGCCAGTGATGACATATGGCTCTGAGACGTGGTCGCTTACAATGGGCCTTATCAGGAAGCTTACAGTCACTCAAAGGGCAATGGAGAGGGCTATGCTCGGAGTTTCCTTGCGTGATCGAATCAGAAATGTGGAGATCCGCAAAAGAACCAGGGTTACCGACATAGCCCGAAGAATTGCCAAACTAAAGTGGCAGTGGGCAGGGCACATTGCTCGCAGAACGGATGGCCGATGGGGCAGAAAAGTTCTGGAATGGCGACCGCGTACCGGAAGACGATTTTTTTTTTTTTTTTTTTTTTTTTATTTGTGATGGGTTTGCTCTTGACTCTAGTCTAGGTCAAAGGTGACAGAGACAGAGTCGACGATGGAGCGAGCTTACCCAGAAGAGGACGAGAACGATACGTTGGAAGGCCTCCCACTAGGTGGACCGATGACCTGGTTAAGGTTGCGGGAAGGCGCTGGATGCGAGACGCACGGGATCGGTCAATGTGGCGACGCCTGGGGGAGGCCTTTGTCCAGCAGTGGACGTCTTTCGGCTGAAA
Source organism: Orthosia incerta (assembly GCA_948252205.1). Lineage (NCBI taxonomy): Eukaryota > Metazoa > Arthropoda > Insecta > Lepidoptera > Noctuidae > Orthosia > Orthosia incerta. The sequence goes on from OX411768.1 coordinate 21,130,415, forward strand.
TGATGATGATGATACTTTTTAGTTGTATATTTCATAACATAACATCACGCCAGTACGCTCTTAAGGGGTAAGCAGATCTGTCATTTGATCGGTTTTGTTCAAGTTTCATGATATTCGGGTTATCTATTCTGGCGTTATAGGATACTTACTAAACAACTTGCCTATTAGGTAGGTACAACTAAAAAGTGAAAAATAAAAATGCTATTTTGCAAAAATATATAATTTACCAAATAAGAAAACTACAAAGTGAAAAATAACTTTATTTTTGGAAGTTGGTGTCTTTCGTGGGTACCATTTTTTTTCGTTATGGAGAGAATTGCCGTTATTTATTGAAGAGTTCTGTTGTATATCTCCGAAGTTCTTCATCAGATCTTCACCAAATTAAAATGGGACCAATATCGGGACATACTCTTTAAAAAAAAAAAACAAAATCGGTCCACAATTGACGGAGATATCGGTGAACATACACAAAAAAAAAACATACATGAAGTTGAACATAGAACCTCCTCCTTTTTGGTTAGTCGGTTAAAAATGATGGAGACACACACGACACACGCCTGTGTCGCGTCATCGCGTGCGTCAGACTGTGCCACCGTGTCGCAGAATTGTTTCAGCCTGTCGTCACAGTGCACACGAACTCTCAGTTTAATGAATGCGGGCGCTGCGTGGCGCCGCATATTAATGACGGATTAACGGCAACAAAAAACAGACAAATTTAAATGTGTCATATGCTCACCTCGTGCTCGTGCTCGAGCTCGTGCAGGCACTAAGTAGGCACGAGTGTGCACCACAGCACCGCTCCACAACGCACCGCATCGCTCACTGAGATCCGCGGGCAATCATCGCGATCTGACGTAACTGTCAGTAGAGTTACTGCCAGCCGCTTGACAATTAATTTCTGTTATAAAGTCAAAGTCAAATGTATTTATTTCAATTTGGCCATTGAGCAGCACTTTTGAATGATAAAAATTAAAATTTACAAGTATAAAAATTTTTCTACCGTGCTTTCGGAAAAGTAGCTTGTTATGGAGAAGAACGCACAAGAAACTCCATACTTTTAAAAAATCATTTTTACAAAACATCAAACCACGACTTCCAAAACAAAACACTTCAAAGCGAAATAGTTATTTATGTTACAAGTGCGGGAAGTAGGTGATTTCCGATGAGTGGTATTTTATTCACGAGCGTGCGAATAAAAATACAATGTGAGTGGTAAATCGACACGAGTTGGAAATCATCTTATGCACGTGTATCATACAACATTTTACTATGCATTGTGCGAGGAAATAAAAATATCAGATATATCTAACCAAGCAAGAAATTAATAAAATGGCGCTTATTCAAGGGCGCTCAGCATATCCACAGATTAACTAATAGTTCATAGTTCCTCGGGCATATCTTTTTTTTTTTTTTTAAACTTTGCCCCACACTAGGAATTTCTCCTGTATCGTGGGTGCGTTTACAAACATATAAACTCACATACACAAACACCCAGAGCCGGAACAACTATTTGTATATCATACAAATATTTGTTCCGTAAACTTTAAAAAATTAGTTAAGTTCAGATTATCATTCATATAAAAGGTAAAACAAAACTACGTAAAAAAAAACCCTTTTCGCAAATAATAAAAACTCTGTGCGAGTTAAAAATTAAAAAAAACACAGTAAAGTAAAAAGCACTAGTAAAAAAAAGTAACACTTTCCGCACAGTTTGTCTGCTTGGAAAACGTTATTTTCGAGGACATGCGTTGTAAAATAACTTTCTTTTCCGAAATCGGTGTCTTTTTTACCCATTGTTTTCCGTTATTCGACACCGACTTCGGAAATAGTTATTTATGCTACAAGTGCGGGAAGTAGGTGATTTCCGATGAGCGGCATTTTTATTCACGAGCGAGCGAAGCGAGTGAGTGGATAAATCGACAGGAGTCGGAAATCATCTTACGCACGTGTATCATACAACATTTTACTATGCATTGTGCGAGGAAATAAAAACATATATCTGAACCAAGCAAGAAATTAATAAAATGGCGCTTATTCAAGGGCGCTCAGCATATCCACAGATTAACTAATAGTTCATAGTTCTACTGCGCATGTGCAATAGCTGTCACGTCATAACGCAAAAAGGCACGAGCAAAATATTAATTCTGCCAAAAATATTTAATGAATAATTAAAATTAATTTATTGATCAAAATCTAAATCTAGAGTAATTAAAAACGCCTTAAATGACGTATTAGTTTTGTTTTACTTTTTATATGAATGATAATCTGTACTTAACTAATTTTAAAACTTTTCTCAAATAATAAAAACTCTATGCGGCGGGCTGACGTTGGAGTTAAAAATTAAAAAAGTACAGGAAAGTAAAAAGCACTAGTAAAAAAAGTGACACTTTCCGCACAGTTTGGCTGCTTGGAAAACGCTCTTTTTGAGGACATGCATTGTAAAAAAACTTATTTTTCGCTTCGAAGTGTTTTGTTTTGGTAGTCGGTTTGATTTTTTGTAAAAATGATTTTTATTCTCCTCTTATTAGTTTTAGAAGGTACCTCCAATTAACATGAAAATCATTTATAACCAAAGCACATCTCATGACGATTCCAACAAGCCCAAACACAACTAGGATACATTGTGTTATTTCGAAGTTCCAGTGGCCATTGTGGTCTTCTTCATCACTTCTACTTCACCAAATGATACTTTTTGAGTGCAAATGATTGCATCATTGATGGAAATAATCGCTATATGTATGCCTATAATATTTGGAGAGTTCCCTCGATTTCTCTAGGATCCCATCCCATTGGGATATCTCCTTTCCAACAAAAAATGAATCACCAAAATCAAAATCAATTATTTTTATTTTACACCTACATGGGCACTTATTCATTTTCATTTTCAAAGATCTTTATTTTAAATAAAATTTAACAAGAATGCACTTACCCTAAGACACATTAAAACAGTATAACACAGAACACTTTATGAGGCTACAAAATTCACCTTTCAAAGTTTATCACAATGATTTTAACAATAGCTGATTATAACATAAACTTTTCACTACATTATTATGGTAACATATTAACAGTTTTACAGATTATTTAGAACACATAATTTTGCTGCTTGCATGTAGGTATTTCTAAGTTACTAAAAAGTATAATTTAAGATAAATATCAGCTGATCGCAAGGTAACTGTAGAAAACTAGCAGCCGCGCGACCAGTTAACGATCAGCGGTCGGAACCTCCCTGCCGCCCGCGCTCCGGTGCTACAGCGGCCAGGGCCGGGGCGGCAGCGAGTCTCTCAGGGGTCAAGCCGCTGTTCTTTCGCAGCTCAGTTGGTGGGAACAAAAGATAGTGATGCGGTAGGCGGTAAGTTCCGTATCTATCGACATATGGTAGTTTATCTTATGTTGATGTACATAGATTTGAGATCAAGGGGTTGACAGTATTAATTTTGTTTTTATTATAAAATCTAGATGATATTTTAATTATATGATTGAATAGTAAAGGAAGTTTAATTTGTTTGTGAAGTTTCTTGAGATTGGTTTTAAATTTAGTATTGTAGGAAATTTTTACTGCTTTATTCTGTATGACTTGCAATAGTTGATGGTCAGATAGACATGTGCTACTCCAAACAGGACAAGCGTATGTTATACACGGGCGGACAAGTGTAGTATAAATCCTAAGCTTGGTACTGCTACTTAATTTGCTTTTTCGATTCATTAAAGGGTTTAAAGCACCAAGTGCTTGGGCGCCCTTAACACGTAATTCAGATATATGTTTGGTCAAATTTAGTTGACTATCCATTTTGATTCCAAGATAACGCACACAAGTCTTAAAGTAGTTAGTTTCAAGGCACTTTATGGCCTGAAACTTTTAGAGTTCTTAAGGGGGGTTGCCTAGCACGAGAGAAGAATATAGCTTCCGTCTTATCTTCGTTTATTTTGAGTTTCCATTTCCTAAAATAATCAAGAAGTAAGTCCATTCAATATTGTAGACGACCTATGATGATATCTGTATCATCCAAAGAGGTATACGAGGCAGTATCGTCAGCAAAGCAAGCTAATTTGGTTCGAGGTTGAATAGGGATATCATTTATGAACAAGAGAAATAAAAAGGGCCCGATAATCGAGCCTTGCGGAACGCCTGCTGGGACTTTTTGGGGTGATGATGAGATTTCCCTGATGTATACAAGAAATGTACGAGCCGCGAGGTACGACTGGATGAGTTTAATGAGAGGCATAGGCACCTCCAATGTGAGTATGTGGTGACTTAAATATAGATCTGTTAGTCAATTCACCTGAAAACTGTAAGCTCATTTCATTGTTCAAATCATTTAACTTAACATTTATTTAATGAACCGACAAGAATAACAGCAACTTCAGCTTCGTGCATAGATAATGATTGTATTCACTAATTGTAAAGTACAAAAATCGTTTTTAATTAGTGGCGTTAGGTCAGACCATACTGGTCAGCTAGTATCTTTTAAATCAGATAAAAAAATAACCTAGCTAAATCAATTCGATTAAGACCTCTTACTAAAAATAAATTAAATTCTTTTAATAATAATGTTTTTAGCAACCTTTGTAACGCCAGTTTTGATTTAAAAGACCCCAATATAAATTACGGCACGTTGTTTTCTACAATTTTCCAAGAATTCAATAAAACGTGTCCTATAAAAACTGTTAAAGTCAACAATTACAAATCGAAATTTAGTGAATGGGCCACTGTGGGCATAAGAAAAAGCCGAGATAATTTATATAATTTATATTACGAAAAATCTTTGACTACCGATAAAGTTTTCCACACATATGTTAGAAACTATTCCAAAATATTCAAAAGCGTATGCGCTTGTTAGAATCATGAATGGAACTCTATATAAAAGTATTGATATCTACCAAGATAGCAAGCTTTGAATGTCAAGATGGTTATTGATTATTTACTGTGTATCAGGGTTCCAATGTATGCGGTGTGTAAGGCAAGGGTTTTATGAATAAAAGCACAGAAAGACAAGACTAGGTATTTACATATTTAAATAAGGCTTGTCAATTAATTTATATTTAGAAGGCTCATCGAGCTTACTGCCCATTCGCTATACCTAGTTCTCGTGTGGAAGAAGGGCAAGAAACCCCACGGAAGCTCTTTCATAGAATTTATCGATATCTTTTACAACAGCAAAGTATTTACAATATTATATAAACAAAATAACAAGGACAACTCAAAGGACATAGACTAGCCCTTAAATCAATATAACATATTAGGAATAAAGGCCGTAATATGATATAAATACAGTTTCAACACAACCATTAGCAATAATAAAGTTATAATATCAAATAACTTACGTTAGCCTTGTGTAGTCGATCTTACACCAATTATTGATGATAAAGGAAATATAATAATATATCTGGCCTGTACTGGCTTGTAGTTCACAGAAAAGTAAGTCAGCTTTTTTTTTTTTTTTTTTTTTTTTTTTTTTTTTATTTGTGATGGGTTTGCTCTTGACTCTAGTCTAGGTCAAAGGTGACAGAGACAGAGTCGACGATGGAGTGAGCTTACCCAGAAGAAACCTGTTCACTCTAACTTTGAAGAGATTCGGGTTGAATGCGTTCGGAAACACAGACGCAGGTAGCGAGTTCCATTCATTCGCTGTGCGCATTATGAAGGATGTTTGGAAGCGTTTGGTGCGAATTGGTGGAATGGCAACAAGGTAAGGATGATAACTTGCAGTACGTCTAGATGTCCGATGGTAGAAGGGGGCTGGTGGGATGAGGTCGTGGAGTTCTTCAGCACACTCACCGAAGTACAGTCTGTAGAAGACCGACAAGCAGGCAACCTTGCGGCGATGAGCCAAGCTGTGAAGCCTGGCACCCGCCAGCTCAACGTCGCCAATGAGCCTCCTGGCTCTGCGTTCCACCGAGTCAAGCGCGGCAAGCTGATATTTAGCTGAGCCATCCCAAAGGTGACTGCAATACTCCATGCAGGATCGGACTTGCGCTTTGTATAGGGTTAAAAGCTGTCCAGGCGTAAAGTATCGCTTCACTTTATTTAGGATGCCTAGTTTTTTGGCCGCAATTTGGGCTTTGTACTCAATGGAGGCGCCAAAGTTGAGACTGGATGTCAACTCTATGCCTAGGAGCTCGAGCCGATCAGTCACAGGAACAGACGCACCCCGAAAAGTAGGAGTTTGATCGAAAAGACTCCTTTTAGCGGTAAAAAGACACGCCTGTGTTTTGGTGGCGTTAAAAGAGACCAGATTGTCATCACCCCACTGGGAGACAAGGCTTAAGGTCAAATCTGTCCGCTCCACCATAGCCTCTCTCAAGGAACGAACTTCATCCGCACTGGTTTTTGCGCTGGACAAGTATCTCTCTGAAACAGTACTGTCATCTGCGTACCCAACAATACCAGGCTGAAGAAGGTCATTGATGTGCAGCAGGAAAAGAGTTGCAGAGAGAACAGACCCCTGAGGAACTCCGGCATCAATAGCCATAAGGTCAGAGGAGCAGCCGTCAACGACTACTCGGATCGACCGTTCACTGAGGAAGTCTGATATCCAGCTACAAAAACCAGCAGGGATGCCATAAGCAGGAAGCTTACTAAGTAGACTCGCGTGCCAGACCCTGTCAAAGGCCTTCGAGATATCAAGCGATACAGCAAGTGCTTCGCCGTGTCTCTCGATGGCTTCGCCCCAGCAGTGCGTGACATACACAAGAAGATCGCCAGTAGACCGTCCCCGGCGAAAGCCATATTGACGGTCACTGAGGAGATTATTGTCTTCAAGGTAGGTCAGCAACTTGCTGTTCAGTACCCTTTCCATAACTTTGCACAGAATGGAGGTAATGGCGATCGGACGGTAATGGGCAGGGTCTGCACGGTTGCCTTTTTTGGGCACTGGTTGCACATTTGCAAGCTTCCAGGATTTCGGCACCGTTCTTTTTACAAGAGAGAGGCGGAACAAGCGTGTCAATACAGGAGACAGTTCAGGCGCACACTGCCTCAGCACTCTCGCTGGAATGCCGTCAGGCCCGCTGGCCTTATTCACGTCTAGACTGGACAATACTCTCCGGACCTCCTTAGTGTGCACAGCGATCTCCGGCATCGAAGAGTCACAGTGAGGTATAGTAGGTGGTTGCTTGGAGCCAGCCTCCAGACGCGAGTTGCCAGCAAAGAGAGATGCGAATAAATTTGCTTTCTCACTCGCAGAGTGAGCCAGCGACCCATCAGGTTTCAGCATTGGAGGTAAAGTGGGACGACAGAAATTCGCTTCGACCGCTTTAGACAGGGACCAGAACTGTTTACTACCCGGAGGGTGCGATGCCAGCTTGGCCCCAATACGTCCAATATGGTCAAAACGTGCCCGACGCAGAACCCGCTTGCAGAACTTGGCGGCAGAATTAAAGGCTCTTTTCCTCGCGCGAACCCTACGTGCTCTTACTTTGCGGTCACGGGCCCCGACCCAGGCTTGGTAGGCAGACTCTTTTCGGGCCTCAGCGTGGGCGCATTCTGCATTATACCAAGGGCGGGATTTGTGACCGAGCGGAATGTCGGCAAAAGGAATGAAATACTCCATTCCCTGCCGAATCACATCCGCAACCGCGTCGGCACAGCTCGAGGGGTCACTCGAGGAGAAGCACACATGCCGCCAAGGATAAGACGCAAAAAAGTGCCGCATCTCGTCCCAGTCTGCTGACTCGTATCGCCATACTCGCCTCGTGCCTCTAGGGCTCTGATCTGGAGGAGAGCAAGTCGACACGGATTTCACCAGACAGTGGTCAGACGTTCCCAGCGGGGCTGAGACCGACACCGAATGACTGTCCGGATCAGTTGTCACGAGAAGGTCCAAACAGTTGGGTGTATGGCCGTCAACATCCGGTACCCGCGTTGCCACATTCACCAGCTGGGTTAGATCTAGCGATAGAGAAAACTTGCGCGCCTCTAACCCGGCATGGTCAGTTTTCCGGTACGGGTACAGCCACTCTTTATGATGGGCGTTAAAGTCCCCCAGAAAATTAAGCTTCGCTGTTGGGTACCTTTGCTGGGCCATATCAGCCGACTCCACGAGGCAATTAAAGAGCGCTGTCGTCTCCTGGTCACCGGCGTGCGATCGGTAGACGCCGATGTAGAGAGATTTCTCCACGCCAGTGTCCACAAGCAGCCATATGGCAGAAAATCCCGATTTCTCAAAGCAACGGAGACGACGACAACAAATGTCATCGCGGACGTACACACAGACCCCAGCTTGCTTCTTGAACTTGTGTTCAAGAGCGTAACCCGGGTAATTGAGGTACGCCACGTCCGACGGGGTTGTTATCTTCGTCTCCGTTAGGAAAAAACAGGTGCGGCTTCTCGGTCTCAAGGTGGTGGTGGACCGGATCGAGATTAGAGTGCAACCCCCTGATGTTAGTGAGGTGCACTTTTAGTGGGAGGAAGTGCAGCCGTTGTTTCACCTTATTCTTCTTTTTTTTGCTCATTTTTGTGTTAGAGTTTGCTGGGGAAGAAGTCGAACTGTCGAGGCGCTGCTCAGTGAACCAAGTGGAACACTAGAGATAACCCAACCTATGGGGAACTCATCTGGAGACTGCGGGGACGCCCGAACCCCCCCGGATATGGCCACCGGGTCCTCCCATCCAGTCGCCAGCTGGCACGGTGGAGCATACCGGGATTTTTCGCGAGTTGGCGGGGCAGCCTTTGGCACGTGGCTGGCGTGCTACTTGGGCCCCCTACTGACTGCGGTCGGCCAACGGCTGGCACCGTGCTTCGGATCCCGCTACCCTCCAAAATGAGTTATCCGGCGAGTTTTTCCCAGAGACCAAGACCGGTTCTGAACAGCGCAACTGACATCCTCCTTCTCCCCCAAAGGCACTGGCAGTCCCACACACCGACGGAACACAGCAAGCTGCTTGGCGCCGGACTCCGGTGGGATGGTGGTCGCGAGCCAGGCGGCCCCTTGCGGAGCCTACCACCGCTTAAGTGGGATCGTTCAGCCGTACCACAGGCAAGCCTGTGGTGCCGTTGCCCGGGGTGGACCGCTAGGAGGTAGATCCCATACCCACCCCAAAAAGCCCCCAGCTTATCCCCCCCCCAGCTTATCCATTACACAATATTTTATAATCTCGGGTCTATCAGTGTCTCAATACGTCCAATATGAGAAAATGGCGCGGTGTCCCGCCATTTTCTATATTGCTTTAAATAATCTCACAATTAGATGAACAATTATCAATTATCATGTAATGAATCCATTTTAAAACGTAACAAGACAATTAAGGAATTTAATAACACCTTTTTAGTCATAAAAAGTACGTCTGTTAGTATCAATATTCGAAAGAATATTGATACTAACAGACAGTATTGTGCCAATTGTTTCAAAGGACTTCTAATACTAATGTAGCAATATAAAATCCAGGATACATCACAATAATCATTTCAAATTACGTAATAATTTACGGGAATATCATCAATGTGGCTTAATACAAGTTTAAGAGTTATTTCCTGTACACAACAATATTTACTTAGGTGGGTACTCTTTTAGATTTGTAGGTAGTTGACAACACAATAATAATTTAGGTCGGTACTTAAACATTTGTCGGTAGGCGCTTAATAAATATGACAGATATGTATTATATAGCAAACCATTGTCACTTGGAAAATAAAAATTCATGATTTAATGACGTCACTCATACTTCAAATTCTAACACGCTCAAGCAAAATCTCAAATAATAATTAACAAAATTGGTGTTTCTAATAATAAAATAAAAACTGTGTGGCAAGTAATTAATAGAGAAACTGGAAAGACACAACAACGCGATCAGAAGGAGTTATCTTTGAAAATATCTAATCAAACCATTTCTGATAAGCAAGAAGTCGCTGAGACATTAGAAAATTTCTTTACCAATATTCCATTAGAGGTTACGAAGTCACTTCCCTCCTCATCTAAATTGGCTGCAGCTCTTCTTAAGGAATACTTTACTAAAGACATACCAACCTTTAAATTTAAACCAATATGCATTGATACAATTAAAAACGCGTTCAAAAGTCTCAATATAAAAAACACTGAAGACTTATGGGGGATATCCGTTAGGGTTCTTGGAGATATTATTGACTCAATTGCTCCTGTCCTAACAGGCATATTCAATCAATGTTTGGACAGCGGCACGTTTTCTGACTTAATGAAACACAGTAAAGTAGTACCAATTTTCAAATCAGGCTGTAAGAGCGATCCCTCTAATTATAGACCTATATCCGTGCTACCAGCATTGAGTAAAATCTATGAAAAAATCATGCTGGACCAGATGTTGTCTCATTTCAATTCAAATGGGATCTTGCATTGTCAGCAGTTTGGTTTCACGAAAGGTAGGTCGACAACGGACGCGGGAGTAAAACTCATCAGCCACATCTTGGAATCTTGGGAGAAGTCCCAGGATGCCATTGGCATTTTCTGTGATCTGTCAAAAGCGTTCGACTGCGTCGACCACAACACACTGATCTGTAAATTACAACACTACGGAATTCGAGGACAAGCTGCTGATCTTGTGCTTTCCTATTTATCAAACAGACAGCAAAAAGTAAATGTTAATGGGGCGACGTCCTCCGGGTCTCTAGTCAAAATAGGCGTGCCCAAGGTTCAATTCTCGGCCCTTTCCTTTTTCTTGTTTACATTAATGATCTCCCTTTTATGATGGCCAAATTATCGGATATAATTCTATTTGCTGATGATACTTCGCTAATTTTTAAAATAGATAGGAAAGATACGGATGTCTTACATGTCAATGAAAGTCTAATTGTTCTCTCGGAATGGTTCGCAGCTAACAATCTTTTACTGAATGCGAAAAAAAACAAAATGTCTAAAGTTCTCTTTACCAAATGTACCTCAACGTGACCTAAATCTAAATCTTGACGGCAAAAATCTTGAAATAATAACGGAAGCTGTATTCTTGGGGATTACTATCGATTCAAAATTGCAGTGGGGCGCACACATTAGAACTCTTTCGGGCAGGTTAAGTTCGGCTGCCTATGCAGTAAGGAAGATAAGGCAGTTAACCGATGTAGCCACAGCTAGACTAGTATACTATGCTTATTTCCACAGTATTATGTCTTATGGCATTCTGCTGTGGGGGTCAGCAGCAGACGTTGACTCAATGTTTATCTTACAAAAGAGGGCAATCCACGCGATCTATAAAATGTGTCCTCGCGAGTCCCTCAGAGAAAAATTTAAAGAGATCGATATACTGACTCTACCTTCACTTTATATTTTGGAATGTATTTTGTATGTCCGCAAAAATCGAGGGCTTTTCAAAACTAGAAGTGACTTTCATAATTTAAATACACGCAGTAAGCACGAAATTGTAATACCCAAATTCAGATTAACGAAAACTAGCAAGTCTTTTCTTATAAACAGTATACGCTTTTATAACAAGTTGCCTAAGTCAGCTATAGAACTGACCGATGGAAAGTTCAAAAACTACATCAAACGTGTCCTTGTTAAAAAGCATATTATAGAATCAAGGACTACGTTGAAGATAAAAAAATTGGCTTTGACACCCTCTGCGCACGCGGCTTCCCTGGTAACTCATAAACGGCACAAATATATGGATATCTCTAACTATTCTCAATCTCATTTTTTTTCTCTTTTAATTAGACTTTTTACAATATTTTTCAATCATCATTATAAGCCCTTTGCTAAGAATAGTTACAGCACTGATTACAGTATTTGTGCCACATGTTAAATTTAGTGTTGTGTTTTTTTTACCTTTGTATAGATTCTTTTACCTATTGTGAATGTTTGAACATTGTAGGCTTTCTAGTTTTCTAGATGATTGTTAACATTTGTTAACTTTTTATTTCGTGCATTATTTTTTTTGTTTGTTTTTTTTTTCAATTTAGTACGACTTAGGCTGAGGCCCCATTAGTGCGTTGCGTCGCGTCGTCGCAACGGAACAATGCATTGTATGCCACACCTTTTTTTTTTTTTTTTTTTTTTTTTTTTTTTTTTTTTTTTTTTGCGTTGGGTTGACGCTGCAACAACGCAACGCAAGAGGGTATGCACGCCGTCGCAGCTGAATCTCAGTTCAGTGCAGTGGATCACTATCCGTCGTCGCACCGGAGCTCCGACAGCGCAACGCATCACCCTCCCTCCCGCTTCGTCTCTTGTCCGTCGATCCGTCGAAACTTCGCGCGCAACGACGCAACGGTCTAATGGGGCATGTCATAAAAAATATATGGAAAACGACACAGCGACGACGCTGCGACGACGCAACGCAGCACAACGCACTAATGGGGCCTCGCTCTTATTGTCGGGCCTACGTTGTCCCCCCATATCCAAGTACTAATGCTGTAACATGGAAATATTGTAAACAAAACAATTTAAAAGAGTAACCATGGAGTTTCTTGCCGGTTCTTCTCCATAGGAAACGACTAACCCGAACCGTGCACCTTTTGTCGACGTTTTATAAGTGCCCATGTAGGCCTATGTAAAATAAAAATATTTGATTTTGATTTTGAGTAACTTGTGCAGCAGGCCTTCGTGCCAAACAGTATCAAATGCTTTTTCAATATCGAGCAGAAACATACCTGTGGATATGTGTTCGGTCACCCTGGCCAGCTGTTGAGCAGTTGAGTGAGTAGCACGAAAACCAAATTGCTCCTGGATCAGAGACTGCTTTGTGGCACCTAATAGTCTATACTAATATACTAATACTAATTACTAATTTACTAATATACTAATACTAATATACTAATACTAATATAATAATAATATTATAAAGAGGTAAAATTTGTAAGTTTGTATGTAGGGGGTAATCTCTGGAACTTTTTTGAATTGGATCATTATCCAATTCAAAAATTTTTTTCACTGGTAGAAAGCTACATTATTCTTGAGTGCTATAGGCTATATAACATCACGCTACGACCAATAGGAGCAGAGCATAAATGAAAAACGTTGCAAAAACGGGAAAGAATATTACTTTCTGAGGGCTTCCGTTGCGTACGCTGCGTAAGGTAGGTGTAGCGTAGGTGTAGCGTAGGTATAGGGTAAGTGTAGAGTAGGGTTGGTAGGATTGGGTAGGTACGTAGCCAGTTGACGGGAGCGAAGCCGCGTGGGACAGCTAGTCTGGTATAAATTAAAGATTCAAAAAGTTTTCCAACAGAAGGTAACAGGCTTATCGGGCGGTAATTCACAGGTAAGGTACTGTCTTTTCCGGGTTTTTTAAGTGGTATGATCTTACCTTTTTTCCAGATGTTTGGGAAGTAGCCCAGACCAAAACAATCATTGAAAATTTTTGTAATATAAACTATCGCTTTCTGTGGCAAGTTTTTCAGGAGCAAGTTGTGGATTTCGTCATGACTAGCAGATTTACGGGATTTCAGTTTTTTCAGCGCTTTTCGAATCTCAAATGGCCTTAAGGGCTTTATGAAATCGGAAGTGAGTTTATAGGTTTTTAAGATTGACATCGAATTAGATACCTCATCCTGGAGTTCAGAGTCACAAGCCCAGCTTTTGGTAAGGCTCATATTTTCGCAAAACGCATTTGCTAAAGCGTTACATTGATCAGCCGTGCTAGCCGTGAGGGACCCATCTGAGAGTTTAAGGGGGGGTATATCGGTAGATCTAGGTTTGAGGGATTTAGTCAGACGCCAAATATCTTGACTAGGATTATCCACTTTTGCCAGTTTAGCATTCCATACGTTATCAACATTTTTTTTTTTTTTTTGTTTGTGTTGGGTTTGCTCTTGTTTGACTTGTTTTTTTGTTTGACTCTAGTCTAGGTCAAAGGTGACAGAGACAGAGTCGACGATGACATAATTGACATAATTTTGGATATTTGCATTTATGTATGTTTGAAGGATGTTTATATTACTGCGATTGCTTCTTCTTAAGTTACCACTGGGCAGTTTCTGCTCATTACGACGCAAATAGTTTTTATAGCGGATTAGGCGTTTAATATACCGAGGAAGTTTTGTGGAAGAATCGCTTGTAACAAATGAATTTTGTACACACTAGGTATGTTAGCGACATCTGGTTTCCTTTTGCCAAACGAGTTCGATTATTAGTGTCACTACTTGATTGTTTGGTAAGTTAGGTACTAGATGGCGCTGACATATGTATGACATTGATAAATGTTTAAATAAAATATATCCTATTTGTGTGAAATCATTTAATTCAATAAACACACAAATTCAACATACAGAATAGTAAATTATTAAATTCTTTTCATGTTGGTTACATAAGGGATACTTTAGTAAATGCGTCTATGGTTTAAAATAAAACGTTCAGGGTCTATGGTTGACGTGACTGTCAATTCTTTTACAAGGGTGCACTTGAGGTCACTAGCACCTGTGAACTTATAATCGGTAAGAAAACCGAAAAAAACATCTTAGATAATGGGAAGGACAAGGCTGGGTAGCGTCAAAATGAAAGGAACAATCGTTCAGTGGGCGCTGTGAGTATTAGCTTGAATTTGTCTGAATTTCCATATTGGTGTCACGTGTCGGTTTGATTTTATCATGCAATTTTCTTCTCTCCAAATGGCTCCAAATGTCTCCTTAGGAGTATTTTACCTATAAGTACATAATATTAGATATATAATGGTCAACTAGCGGATATAGCTACAGCAAGGTTTCGAACACTCCTGATGATATAATTTGCCAAAGTTTGAAGACAGCTACACAGGATAACGGTACTGTTTGAGAAATCGTATCTCCAGTATTATGAATTGATGGTAAAATGTGTTCCTTCTGAAAGTGAGTTGTTTATTCCTATATTTAGAACATCTACAAGTGGTGATAACGGACTGTATGCTCGATGAATAAAATTAGTTGACCAAACTGTGTGCCTTTTACTTCAATCAACTTCATGTTAAATAATCCCTGCTATAGTCTCATGCAGAATACCTACCTCTGTGCAAGTCGGTGAATAAGGAAGAAAATTCTACCTTACACGCTATATACAGCAGTGGAAGAAGGTATGGAGGAGTCTCTAGCATCAATAATAGTTTGTTGCAAATGAGAAATGGCAGTATCAATTTCCTTTTCTGAGTTGAATGTCTTAGAACTAAGCATAATATTTTTATTGAGGTGGGAGCGATACTCATACCAATTTGCACAGTTAAATCGAAAGTATCGAGTTTTTGGTTTACGACACAACGTACCTCCAATAGTATAGAATAAAGGGTAGTGGTTAGATGACAGAGCTACTATGGTTTCAACCTCACTAATATAATTAACATTTAAGGACAGCACCAAATCTGGGCTCGTTGGTCTGCGATTGGGGCAGTAGTTAACTTGAGTAGGTAAGTTAGGGGTATGTAAAACGTAATCGGATTCAAGCATGTGGTTAAAGAGAGTTCTGCCTCGCGTGTTTGTATAGCTACTGCGCCAGTGTGAGTGGTTGGCATTAAAGTCTCCCATGATGACAACATGGGAACCCAAGCCAAATAGTAGCTCAAGGTCACTACGAAGCAGTGGTAAGTTAGGTGACTGATAAACGGATAAGACAGTATGGTCAATTCCTGACACTTTGACAACTATACCGATAGCTTCAATATTTATAGTGTTAGGGACCGTTAGAACCGTATGTTCCAGATCCTGTTTTACAAGTATAGCAACACCCTGCCCACGACCAGAGTGTTGCTTATCTTGGCGGTGACAGATGAAACCAGGCGTGTTTAAAGTTACATTAAAGGTTAGTCTAGTTTCGCAAATACCAATAATATCCACAGATAAAACGCTTACCGCCAAATCAAGGAGTTCATTCTGTTTTAAACGTACTCCATCGGAGTTCCAAGATAATAGACGGAGTTCAGCAGAATTAGAGTTACCGAGATGAGTGAGTATAAGCATGACCTTTTCTAACCAGGTCGTGCAAGCAGCAAATTGGGATTTTATATTTCTTAAAGCTAGCAAAATGTCAAGCATATCCTTGGTGGTCTCATCATTGAGGTCAGTCGTAAGGTGATCGACCTGAATCTGGAATTTTGCTGGTGCCACGTTGTTAGTTCTTACAGTAGGCCATGTTGGTGTTGGACGAAACATCAGACTTGAAGGAATAGCCGTTGGTATCGTTTTCGGTTGTATTATCAAAGGTACGGGCTTACGCTCCAAGGCCTTCTTCTTTTCGCCACTTTCTGTAGTTAGCTGGGTGTGCTTCATTACAGTTACAGCAATGAGCAGGCTCTGCACGGTCAGTCTTAGGACAAACAGCAGTTGCATGTGGAACAACACACTTCACGCAGCGAGGAGGCTTGTTGCAGTTACTGGATGCATGTCCGAACTCCTGGCAGCGAAAGCATTGGGTGCCATGACAACGATTAGGCTTGAATTTGCTGATGGTCACCACACAGCTACTTTCTTACCCGCTAACTTTCTTTTCCGAAATCGGTGTCTTTTTTACCCATTGTTTTCCGTTATTCGACACCGACTTCGGAAAAAAAACTTATTTTTCGCTTTGAAGTGTTTTGTTTTGGCAGTTGGTTTGATTTTTTGTAAAAATGATTTTTATACTCCTCTTTTTAGTTTTAGAAGGTACCTCCAATTAACATGAAAATCATTTATAACCAAAGTACATCTCATGACGATTCCAATAAGCCCAAACACAACTAGGATACATTGTGTTATTTCGAAGTTCCAGTAGCCATTGTGGTCTTCTTCATCACTTCTACTTCACCAAATGATACTTTTTGAGTGCAAATGATTGCATCATTGATGGAAATAATCGCTATATGTATGCCTATAATATTTGAGGAGTTCCCTCGATTTCTCTAGGATCCCATCATCAGATCCTGGTTTCCTTATCATGGTACCACCGTTGGGATATCTCCTTTCCAACAAAAAATTAATCACCAAAATCAAAATCAATTATTTTTATTTTACACCTACATGGGCACTTATAAAACGTCGACAAAAGGTGCACGGTTCGGGTTAGTCGTTTCCTGTGGAGAAGAACCGGCAAGATACTCCATGGTTACTCTTTTAAAAATTTTGTGTTTACAATATTTCCATGTTACATCATTAGTACTTGGATATGGGGAGACAACGTAGGCCCGACAATAAGTCGTACGAAATAAAAAAAAATGTAAAACGAAATAAAAGTTAACAAATGTTAACAATAAAACAATAGAAGGCCTACAATGTTAACACATTCACAAAACAATCGGTAAAAGAATCTATACAAAGGTAAAAAAAAATTAAAAAAAATGTCTAACAACACTAAATTAACACTAAACAAACACTAAATGTTGTTATCAGTGCTGTAACTATTCTTAGCATCAAAAACGGTTTATAAATGACGAAGTTATCCGCGAACACACATAAAAAAAACATATATACCTTCGAATTGAGAAACCTCCTCCTTTTCCACAATTGACGGAGATATCGGTGAACATACATAAAAAAAAAAAAAACACAAGTCGAACATAGAACCTCCTCCTTTTTCGAAAGTCGGTTAAAAATCAAAAAACCCGACTACGAAAAGCGAACTAAAATGACGTAAACAAGGAGAAAATCATGCTGTGCAGTCGGAGGATACATCTGATTTTGGTCATCCATCTCGCGAATATGTATTCTCCGACTGCACAGCATGATTTTCTCCTTGGGTTTTTTGTTTTTTTTTCTTCTTTTAAAGATTAACCATGGAGTTTCTTGCCGGTTCTTCTACATAGGAAACGACTAACCCGAACCATGCAACTTTTGTCGACGTTTTATAAGTGCCCATGTAGGCCCACGTAAAATAAAAAAAATCGTACGACTACACCTAGGTGACAGAGAGAAAGCTCTCTGAGTTATATGGAGTCCACTAATAAATTTATTAGTGTCAAAAAACAATAATTTGTCATTAAGGCGAGTCAACATTTGTAAGTAAGTAAGTAAGTAATTCTTTATTTTGCAAATATGGGTACAGTACATGGTGATAAACAGATAAAAAGTAGGTTCGGCCATATTTTACCAAGAGACATGCAAAAGTTATAGTTTGACGTTAAAAATATAAATAAAGGCAATTAACTGACACAACGAATAGTTTTAAATTACAACTTACTATATCTAGGTCACCGCAACACAATTTATATGGATACAATTATACATTTAATTTAAGTTATTTATTCACAAACAATTAACATTGTGTAGAATATTGGATACATTATTACAGGAATAGCTGGAAAATAATTAAAAAAAAAAAAAAATATCGCTTATATCGTAAAATTATCGCTTGAAGATTAATAAAATTATTGTAGCAAATTGTTTTTTTTTTCAATTATTATGTCAAATCAATCAATAGGTCCATGAACAATTAGAATATCAAAATAATCAATGATTAAGTCAAATTTATCAATATGTAACAAACATTAATGTCAAATAAATCCAATGTATTCCCCAAGAACTATAATGTCAAATAAATTCAAAAAATATGTCACAAACAAATTAGAATGTCAAATTAGAATGTCAAATTAATCGAATATTACAATTTATATAATAGACACAAATCATTATTACGAGTATATACAAAATTCTTTCTCAGTGAGGAATTCGCTGGTAGTATAGTATGCTTTATGCGCTAAAAAGCTTCGGAGTCTGTTTTTGAATAATGAAAGCGGCAATTCTTTCCATTGCTTAGGATGGCTTTATGGAGTTTCTTGTGCATTCTTCTCCATAACAAGCTACTTTCCGAATGCACGGTAGAATCAACTGTTATAACTTGTAAATTTTAATGTACCTAACGTTCAAAAGTGCCGCTTGGTGGCCTACTTGAAATAAAATATCTTTGTCTTGTCTTAGGTAATTTATTATAAATGACCGGAGCCATGCAGTAGACACTCTTTCGCATTAGTGCCGTTTTGGCGGGATGGGGACACAGTAGGCTATTGTCGCGTCTGTTACGTGGAATTACGTCAGCCAGTTGTTTCTCTTTCGGTTGAATTTCCCCAGAATATTAAACCGTAACGTAAGTGGGATTCCACTATGCCATAATAAGCAGTAAGAAGTGCCTCCGTGTATACTATTTGGGATAGTGAATATAGAGCATATGCGGACTTACTAATTTGCTTACATAAAGTTTCAGTATGTGCTTTCAAATTTAGGTTTTTATCTATTACCAGTCCCAGAAATTTTGTATTTTCTACTTCATTGTTGTAGTTTATATTAGGGCTAATTCTAGAAAGCCGCTGACTAAAATGCACAACTTTTGTTTTTTTCAAGTTAATTTTTAAATTATTTTCCTCTAACCAATTAACAACATTATTTAAACAATTATTAATGTCCGTTTCATATGTCTCCTCACTTTTACATGGGATTGTCATAGTACTATCGTCCGCAAACAGTGTTATTGGTTGTTCAACGCAATCAGGTAAATCGTTTATGTACAGTATGAATTCAAAAGGACCCAACACGGTCCCCTGCGGTACTCCAAACATAACTACACGCTCTGAGGATCGATATATCTCTTCGCGCTTGCTAACCGGATTAATTTGACAAATTTCGGTTACTTGTTTTCGGTCTTTAAGGTAAGACTCAAGAAGACTAAGTAAATTGCCTCTTATTAGAGGCAATTCCGTACGGTATTCCGTACGCTTCAAGTTTTCTTAAGAGAACATCATAATCTACGTGGTCAAAGGCCTGTGTCATGTCACAAAATATGCACAATGTTATTTAATTTAAAATACGATTGTTATCCTGTTCTGAAAAACTATCAGAGTATGAAAAAGCACATACCATCAGCTTTCTAAAACTTAATCCTAACAAGGTGTCAATATAAAATTAGTTTTCAATAGTCACACAGTTGCATCGCTCGTAACAAATAATTAAGAAAATATAAACAGCGCAAAGTCTTGCATTGCTCCGCTCCGCACCGGGGGGCGAGCCAAACCGCGGCCGCTTCCTTTTATTAATTACGTGAAACAATAGAAATGTTCTCAGCCTTATCTCGTGCTTTAAGATTTCCACAAAAAAGCGTCTTCAAAAAGAAATGGTGGCGCCCGATAATTACATCCCGTGGGAGCCTGTAGTGGGAGTCGAGCGTAGTCTGCGATGCGGCGCGGGGTGTTTGTAGTAGGTACTATAATTATGAGCGTGGATGATGACGGGCCCGGGGCAGGTGGCTTCAGGTAGCAGATCCAGAGTCCGCACATTGCGACACACGCCGTGCGACACACGAGGCGCGGTAAGACACAGTAAAAAACACGCGACGGGCGCCGCGCAACTGCGGATGGCACAGCTTTTTCAGTTTGCGTATTCAATTTAGCGTCGTCCGGCTTCGTTAGTTAGTCTGTTTGGCGTCAGCGCGGCGCGGCGTGTCTTCTAACCTGGTAAGTGGCATCTTGTTTAGCTCGCCGTGGATATTTTCAATATTATGACTGGATGAAAAGGAAACGCCGTGGTCCGCGGTGGTATATTTGCCGTTTATTAATTATTTGATTCAATGAGCTCGAGCCAACTGTGGGCTAGTGAGTATCGGAACACGCTACACGCGGGTTCTGCTTTTGTTACTTACAGAGCACTCAGCTGATCGTTAGTGAAGATGATCAGCCTCGACAAAAGTGATTGGCTAGAAGAACAGTTAACGGCTTGAGCTAATCTCAGATGGCTAAGTCTTACTAATATGAGAGAAGTGAAGTGACGGTGTGAGCAGTAGCGGCCTAGTGGTAACGGTCCCGACTTACGTATCGTAGGTCGTGGGTTCGAACCCAGACAGGCCCTTTACTTTGTCTAAATTTATTTATTTATTCATTCACCACCACCACTGCTCTGAAATGGTGAAGGAAAACATCGTGAGGAAACTGGCATGTCCTAGAACCAAAAATTCAAAGACATGTGACATTCACCAATCCGCACTGGTACCGCGTGATGAATTATGGCCCATTCCCTCTCTCACAGAGAGGAGGCCTGTGTCAAAGCAGTGGGCACATTAAAAAGGCTGATGATGATGATGAGGTGACGCCGACGACACTGGACTGATTGACGTCAAAACATACTGACGTATGCTGTGGGAGCGTGGGGATGCTGCCATCTATTGCAGTAAATGTTACTGTAAACGATAAAGCGGAGTCAAAAAGCGTGACGGCGAATTGGAAAAACTGGCGTTTTCTTTGATTTGTTTAACTTTCTTAGCAAGATTTGATCGCACTCCGCCCACAATTTCGTTCACATGATTTCGTGTATCCAACAGATGATTTTCTTATGTGCAGTAAGTGAAGGCGGCCAAATATAATTGTTAATACATAAAAAAAATTTGGGTATCGTAGATATCTAGGAGTTATTAGTTTGGGACGTTTTTAACCCCCGACGGAAAAAGAGAGTGTTATAAGTTTGACGTGTGCTGCTGTGTATCTGTGTGTCTGTCTGTGTCATCATAGCTCCTAGACGGATGAACCGATTTTGATTTTATGTTTGTAAGGTGATTTTGCCGAGAGTGTTCTTAGCTATGTTTGATTAAAATCGGTTAAGATGTTCAATAGTTATGGGCGTTTAACTGTTTGCATCGGAGTGTTTCTGCAAGATATCGTGTCATTATTCCATGTTCGATAGATTTTACAAGCTTTTAATTAACTTGCAATGTATGTATGTGTCGGGTTTAGACAATAGTACGGACGTAAAGTCAAATCACAAGCACGCCCCTAGCGGCAATCAAGAGCAACTACGAATTGGCGCGCTTATTCTAACCGTTTGCGTAGTGGGGACAGCAGAATAGAGCAGTTGAGTACTGACAGCCGTAGAGCTAAGACGTCGTAGAATCAGTGTCGATCCGTAATATTAGTAAGCAATAATGTAACTTGTGTCTATTTGAATATACTCAGTGTATCGAATAATTTGTGTGATTTCATTGTCACGATTGACCCACCTACCTGCCCACACACGATGTCTTAACCTAAGGGAATACATCCTGACTTCCCGATGGTTTGCATCTAACGGCCAGCCTTGATGCGACATCAGAATTGGGATTCAGTCGTGCTAATGAGATCACACGTAAAAACAATGCAGGTTACATTCTTGCAAAAAAAAATGTCTTGGTGTCAGTGGCAACTACCCTCGGAAACTGGTATAATGAAAAAATCCAGTCTGTAACGGTGCAGTAAAGAGGCTAGCAACAACCAAGAAGCTGGACAGGTCAAGGCAGAGCTTGTGGACGTGTGGAAAGATCCATACAAACGGATCTTTATGCCAATCTGGTGAGTCGTTTTCATTTTGTTATGACAATGGCCATGAGTGTTCATTATTCAAAATTCTGGTTTTGTCCCCCATACCGTACATGGCGGTCAATGGATCGTCGGGGCAGCCCGTGTCAGGTCCTTATCTCATGTTAGTTATCGCTGATCAGGTTTTAGTGTTGTTGAAGAGTTATTATTCTACTATCACTGGCAATAACCCTTAGCTGGCCTTGGCTGACTATCAGTTTGGAGTTTAGCAACGATATGGTGACAGTGACGTACCTACCTTCAATTTTAGTCTGGAAATTATGATACTTCCAAATGAAATATTTTGATTACTTTTGTACTTAAAATGCTGTGGCATTCATTGGATTCTCTAAAGCCCATATACCTACCAGGACACTTGGGACACTGTGTGGTTCATGTTTTAAACAGGGACACTGCACTCGCATCCGGTGTCCATAATAACCCATTTTGCCGTGCCGGTTGAGGTTACTCCACCGCTGCACCGGCTAATTGTTATCAAAGCTGTGTATGGTTAAGATGACCGTGTGAACATTTACTCTCGTAGTGTTTTTCATGTTTCAGATACTAAATTGCGTCGCAGTGGAGCCTCTGCTGCAGGCTAGCGGTTCAGACGCTGTATGCCACGGAACGGTAGGCTAGCCGAACATCATGACCACAGCTGTGAAGTCATTTGCTCGCAAGTTTCGAATGGAATACTCGGTGAGTCGCTTCTATTTTATTTCGATAGTGAGGTCGAATGTTCTCTAGTGAAGAGATGCTCTTTCAAGTTTTAAGTGTTCACGTTTGAACACTGAAATAGTCGTGGTTACATGTAGCACTATCACTAGTATTCACTAGTTAATTAAGACACACTTGTAAGTAAGTAGTTAATTAGTTTCCTGTTGGCGGTAGTTTCATTATTTGGTTCAGTACGAACTTTAAGATGAAATATCCCATACGAAGATGAGTTATCCAAAGTGACTTAACAACTAGTAATTTTCAGTGGCAAAGCGAGTTAGTAAAGTCGTTGGGCAAAGGCAATTGTATCGAGTTAGTAACGGTACTGGTCATTTGCGTGTATTCGGAAAAGATCTTATGTTGCGTAACGATTTACAGCCACCGTCTTTGAATCTGAATTCACTTGCTTACTTTCAAAGAGCTATTATGATAGCAGTTATAGATCTCGTGATCGTTTTCCTTGCTTGAAGACTGAGTTACTGAGCGATAGTAAATGTTTAATGTTGATATTTGATTTTAAAGATATTGATCAGAGTTAATTCGTGAAGCTCCTTCACACGAGGTATTAAGAAGCAAATATTATCAGGCATAATTGTTCCCCTCACATTGACTGTCGGTATGTTCCGGATCAATGTGAGGGGAACAATTATGAGTAGGATCCCCGATCACCAAGTTCCTTGAGGATTAGACGTCATAGTTGATGACAGTGGTAATGAAACTAAATCTGAATAAGAATGGCTTGCACACTCATACTCGAAACTTTAGACCGCACCTCATGAGTAACATGTGGCGATGGGTCTACAAGGAATCGTTGGTGCAATTTCTGTCTGTGTTGGTGCACAGAGCGCTTATGTGTTGTAGCACATTTGCGCTAGATTATTGAGAATCGTTTATACGAATTCTGTTTGTTTTGGTGCATAGAGCGCTTATGTGTTGTAGCACATTTGCGCTAGATTTTTGAGAATCGTTGGTGCGATTCTTGTCTGTGTTGGTGCACAGAGCCCCTCATGTGTTGTAGCATATGTGGGGGCAGATATGTAAAGAATCGTTGGTAGATATGATTCTGGTTTGTGTTGGTGCACAGATCACAATGCAAGTTTCATGAGTTGAGTATGCATTGCCTATGAATTGTAACAAACCGTAACAGCATTGTTACAATTACTTTGTTTAGTTGAACTTGTTGATCGTCGGACCTTTTTCCAATTAATAGTGTTGTGTGGAAAACTAAATAGGCCCTGTATTAAGTCCGCGATAGGTGATTACGACAGGATGGTGAACGTTATACACCTAAAGCTTTAAAGAGGTACGCTTAGAACCTACAATTATGAACACGGTAGGTTAGGGCAGATGCCAGCGGGTCATGTACCAGTCCATGTTGATGTCAAAAGGATTTGATGATGATGAGCAAGCTTAAGGTGTCGAGTAATTCAGTCTATCGAACGTATTATGTTTGACCGTACCTGTGGATTCTGGTGGAGGTCAGGGTCTAGAGAGACCGAGAGACCGTTGTGAGAGCAATATAATTGCTGATTGGCTAGAGAGCCATGGCGTTGGAGGTTTTACTCGAGGGTTTTTATAAGCTTGGCAGTTTTTGCTGCAGTTGAGTTTTAAAGTTTGTTTGGAGCGACTAGTGGTACATGGCCCAAGGTAACGATTTAGTTAAAGAGTAGAGTTCTCAAATTTCCCTATTTTCACGAACCCAATAATCTTGTTTGGTCAGGAGTAGCCGAGCGTTGTGTGGTGGTGAGCCTGAGTGGAAACTATGAGCCTGTGTGGCAACTGTTGGCCTGAGTGGCAACTGTTGGCCTGAGTGGCAACTGTTGGCCTGAGTGGCAACTGTTGGCCTGAGTGGCAACTGTTGGCCTTAGTGGCAACTGTTGGCCTGAGTGGCAACTGTTGGCCTGAGTGGCAACTGTTGGCCTGAGTGGCAACTGTTGGCCTGAGTGGCAACTGTTGGCCTGAGTGGCAACTGTTTGCCTGATTGGCAACTGTTGGCCTTTATGGCAACGGTAAGCCTGTATGGCACCTGTAAGTCTGTGTGACACTGTCTGGTGTGAAAATTCATGTTTGTGTTAGGAACCTTACAGAAAGTTCCTATTGAGGTTAAAAGAAAGTAAACTCGCAGTCACGCGTGTGGTGAGGTCACCATGTTAATTTTGATGACATTCGAATCGTCAAGTCCTCATTACGAAAATTTAATTTTGATTACTATGCGTAGATCGTGTTGGTAAGACACACAAAGCTCAAGTTCCAATTGAGATTGTAGATAAAGTAGTAAGTACTAAATCTCTGTGTGAACAAGTTCTGAGTTCAGAGAGTAGAGTTGACTCGACATCGTGGAGATGTGCGAGTAGAGCAATTTGAGATAGTTAAGAGAGCTATGAGATAGCTAGTAGAGCTATGTGATGGCTAAAGATCGTGAATAAGAAACCTGGTGTATTGCTTCTTTTGTTTGATTTAATGTGAGAGTAATGACTATCAGTGGTACTTGAACTTTGTAATCAAGAAGATTGGGTGCCTTTAGGTACTAAATCGATGATTCAGTGGCTATTTTCTTTAAATTGGAAATAGAGAGATTTAAATGATCTTGTTTGATTGTTTCAAAATGTTTCCTCACTCTAGAGTAGAGTCAGGATTGGACGAGCAAACACTGTTTGAAAATTTTGTATTTTTCAGAAAAACATCCCTTGTATGATGGGAGATTGCCAGGATGGAGTGGACTAAGACGACGTGTGGTGCAACACGAGGTAACCATGAGATGGCATGGAGTAAAGACATGAAGATGATGCCTGCGGGTGATAGATTTGGGGATCTGTCACCTGAGAGAGGCCCGAGAAGGCGACGTGTGTGTTCCACGCTCGCCTCTCAAGAGGAATTACGGCCCAGAGAACACCATGTGGTTTTAGTCAGTAGGAGTCTGACAGACCCCTCAGCTTTCCCCAAGGGCTGAGGACATCCATTGAGGATTTCCACATGATTCGATACACTGTTAAAACCTGACAATTAGGAACAGACGAGGACGCCTGTCTCGCAGGATGGCCGTGTCGGGTTTAGTCAATAGTACGGACGTAAAGTCAAATCACAAGCACGCCCCTAGCGGCAATCAAGAGCAACTACGCATTGGCACGCTTTTTCTAACCGCTTAAGTTTGACGTGTGCTGCTGTGTATCTGTGTGTCTGTCTGTGTCATCATAGCTCCTAGACGGATGAACCGATTTTGATTTTATGTTTGTAAGGTGACTTTGCCGAGAGTGTTCTTAGCTATGTTTGATTAAAATCGGTTAAGATGTTCAATAGTTATGGGCGTTTAACTGTTTGCATCGGAGTGTTTCTGCAAGATACCGTGTCATAATTCTATGTTCGATAGATTTAACAAGCTTTTAAGTAACTTGCAATGTATGTATGTGTCGGGTTTAGTCAATAGTACGGACGTAAAGTCAAATCACAAGCACGCCCCTAGCGTCAATCAAGAGCAACTACGAATTGGCGCGCTTATTCTAACCGCTTGCGTATTGGGGACAGCAGAATAGAGCAGTTGAGTACTGACAGCCGTTGAGCTAAGACGTCGTAGAATCAGTGTCGATCCGTAATATTAGTAAGCAATAATGTAACTTGTGTCTATTTGAATATACTCAGTGTATCGAATAATTTGTGTGATTTCATTGTCACGATTGACCCACCTACCTACCCACACACGATGTCTTAACCTAAAGGAATACATGCTGACTTCCCGATGGTTTGCATCTATCGGCCAGCCTTGATGCGACATATGTATGTTTAGAATAGAATAGAATAATAGAATAATTTATTAAAATTAAGTAAGTTCACAAGAATGTACATTAGGTGCAGTAGTATTATTTCTAAAACAATGGTATAAATAGTGCTTATATGTAAATTATAACTAAAATATTTTATTACAACTCCAAGATTTTAGACAAGAATTTCTATCGTTGGTAGGGACCTGCCCGATTTAGGTTCTTTCAAACCTGTGTTTCAGGCCATCACTTTACAAAAAAAAAATTATTGAGTCACTTAAAATATGGAATAAAATTTGTCTATTAAAAAACAAAATATATATAATTTGGTACAAAACACAAAAAAGATACAAAAAATAAAAACAAAATTAAGTAATTAAAGTATGTACAAGTAGATATGAGGGTATACCCTAATCAAACAACAATTTCTAGAAGTTTTTCTGTGTCACTGTAATTGAGTGTCCCTAAATAATCTTTTAAGGTAAAACAGCATTTTTTATATGTTAAGCTATAAACATTGAGTAACCTGTTGAGTCTATTATACAGAAAAGGTCCTAAAAACACATAAAACCGATTAATAAACGCATGTCTGGTTTGTGGCATTGAGCATCCTTCCGTCTCTTGTCGGATGGAACTGGATCATAGGGTAGTGCAATGTGCTGTTGCAGTATTGTGTGGAAAATAAATAATTGCCGTACTGTAAGAACGTCACATGCTTTGTAGATCAGCTGTGTCGGAAATCGAAAAGGGCGAAAGGAATTGCTCTTTGAGCACGTTCTAGGGGAAGTAAAATTGAATTAGCCGCGCCACCCCAAGAAGTTATACAGTAAGTAAGAATGCATTGACACAACGCTAAATAAATCTGTTTAATTAATTTAAAGTCAGCTAGATTACGTAAATTCTTAAAAGACATATATTAATTTGCGCACTCTAGTACATAGTAACTCGATATGTTTACGGAAATTTAGATTGGAGTCAATAGTGACGCCTAGATATTTAAACTGATCAGCTTTAGCTAAAGTAGGGCAAGAACATGCAGTGTCAGCGTACGTGTTACAGGTATGCGCGTAAATGTTTAGGTTAGTAAGCGGTATGTTAGTATTTCTCATTGTAAATAAAATGTATTTGGTTTTATCTGAATTCAGTGTTAGAAGATTAGACTTGAGCCAATTAGACACCATGTTAAAGCCATTCTGAGCATGTTCATAAACCTCAGCTCTTGACTTAGCTGCAAAAAACAGAGCGGTGTCATCAGCATAAGACATTATGACACCATTTTGCAGTCGCAGGCTACATAGGTCATTTATGTAGACTAAAAATAATGTGGGACCTAAAATACTACCTTGTGGAATTCCAAAACAACTATTAGTAAGATCAGAACTTGTATACGGACCAATTTTGACACACTGCTGCCTATCGCTGAGATAATCAGAAAGCAGTAGAAGTTGCGATCCTCTTATCCCAAGCGATTCAAGCTTCTGCAAAAGTGTATCACAAGAAATTGTGTCGAAGGTCTTGGCAAGGTCTAGAAAGATCCCAGCCGTATGCATTCCGTTATCCAGGTTTGTACTAATATAATTAGTCAATTTGTTTACTGCTTGGCTAGTTGATCTTTTGGGCCTAAATCTTTATTTAAAATCGATTATCTGAAAGTA
The DNA here is from genome assembly GCA_948252205.1 of Orthosia incerta. NCBI lineage: Eukaryota > Metazoa > Arthropoda > Insecta > Lepidoptera > Noctuidae > Orthosia > Orthosia incerta. The sequence continues at coordinate 21,158,679 of OX411768.1, forward strand.
GTTTGTTACCTTCCAAGTATTTTAGCAATCTACTGTTGATAATTTTTTCTAAGATTTTAGAAAGGCCTGTTAAGACTGAAATGGGTCTGTAATTGTTCACACTGTTTTTATCTCCTGATTTAAAAATAGGTAATAGGTTTTTTAGCAATTTAGGAAATATTCCTTTGGATAAACATAACTGAAAAATGTGGGTTAACGGAGGGGCGAGGAGGTGTTTAAACCTTTAAAGAATATTATTGGGTATATCATCCCACCCAGTAGCACAAACATCCTTCAACCCTTCTATTATTCTTACTACTTCGTTGACGTCAGTATCTAATAAAACAATAGAATTCAATGTAGAAGGTGTTCTAGCTGGATTTTGACGGGGAAGACGACTACTATTTAAGAATTTTTCTGCCAAGTTCTTACCAACGTTCACAAATATTTTTTTTACTTTATTCGTTGCGTTGTTCTAAATGTATTGGTTTTAATATATTTCCACACAAGTTTACTATTTTTCCCTGCTTTCTGTAATTCATTTTTATCGTATTGGATTTTTAGTTTTTTCAAAAGATTATTACAGAAATTCGTTTTTTTTTTTTATAATCTAAAGGCTCGCGTTTGACCACTATCTCGCCTGATGTTAAGCGATGACGTGGTCTACGGTGAAGCACGCTTGCCTAGAAGAAACCTATTCACTCTTGACTTAAAGACCCCAAGGTTGTAGTTATCAGGGAACAAAGCCCCCGGAAGGGAATTCCACTCCTTAGCTGTACGCACAAAGAAAGTGTTAGCAAAACGCTTTGTGCGTATGGGAGGGATGTCCACCATGTACCGATGGCGCATGGCCGTACGTCTTGTCGTCCGATGATGGAAAGGGCTAGGCGGAATCAAATTGTGCAGTTCCGCCGCACACTCCCCGAAATGTAACCGATAAAAAACCGACAGGCTCGCAACTCGGCGTCGATGTTCGAGGCTCTGGAGCTTTGAGGCGACCAGTGCATCGTTGTCAATAAGCCTTTTGGCCCGTCTGTCGATCGACTCAAGTGCATCAAGCTGGTATTTGGCAGATCCATCCCAGAGGTGAGAGCAGTACTCCATGCATGACCAAACTTGCGCTTTGTACAAGTTGAGCAGCTGTTCAGGCGTGAAGTACCGTCTCACCTTAGCAAGAATCCCCAACTTTTTTGCAGCTAACTGAGCTTTTGCCTCAATGAATGGACCGAAGTTGAGGGTTGATGTCAACGTAACACCGAGAAGTTCGAGATGGTCCGTCATCGGCACGGTTACACCACGGAAAGAAGGAGCCGGGTGGAATTGGCTCTTTTTAGCGGAAAAAAGACACGCCTGGGTCTTCGCAGCATTGAAACTGACCAAATTGGCATCACCCCATTCGGAGACTGCGTTCAAGGACAGGTTCAAGCGTTCAACCATGGCCTCCCGGAGAGACCGAATCTGAGGCCCAGTAGCCCGTGCGCTGGACACGTATCTCTCAGCAACAGTGCTGTCGTCTGCGTACCCAAAGGTGCCGGGTTTTAGCAAATCATTAATGTGCAGCAAGAATAATGTTGCCGAGAGCACTGACCCCTGAGGTACTCCGGCGTTGATATCTAACTGACCGGACGAGCAGCCGTCGATAACCACTCGGATGGAGCGATCCCTCAGGAAGTCCCCCATCCAATCACACAGACCACTAGGCAGACCGAAGGAAGGAAGCTTACCAATGAGGCTTTCGTGCCAGACCCTGTCGAAAGCCTTCGAGATGTCGAGGGAGACGGCTAGCACTTCCCCGTGTCTCTCGATGGCCTTACTCCAGATGTGAATGGCATACGCTAAAAGATCCCCAGTGGACCGATTTCGGCGGAAGCCGTATTGGTTGTCACTGAGGATGTCGTTCGCTTCTAGGTATGCCAGGAGCTTACCGTTGAGTACACGTTCCATACTCTTACAGAGGATGGACGTTACAGATATGGGTCTGTAGTTGGCCGGGTAAGCTCGACTGCCCTTCTTGGGCACGGGCTATACGTTGGCTTGCTTCCAAGCCTTTGGCACTTTTCCAGTCTCTAACGAAAGGCGATATAGGCGTGTCAAGATCGGAGACAATTCAGGCGCACAGGTTTTAAGTACAATTGCTGGTATCCCGTCGGGGCCACTCGCTTTGTTCACATCGAGGCTACGCAGAACCCTACGGGCGTCCTTTTGATGGATGCGGATGTCCGACATACTCGTCACACATCCATCAGGAGAGGGAAGAGGCTGCGCGCCATCAGAATTCAGATGCAAAGATTCCGCAAAAAGGGAGGCAAACAAGTTTGCCTTCTCTTCAGCGGAGTGGGCCATTGACCCGTCAGGTTTCAGCAGTGGTGGTAGTAAGGGGCGACAGAAATTTGATTCGACCGACTTAGCCAGGGACCAAAACGCTTTGCTACCCGCTGGATATGAAGCAAGTTTGTTCCCGATTCTGCTAATGTGGTCAAACCGTGCTCTTCGCATCACCTTTTTGCAGGACTTGGCAGCCGTGTTGAAGGCTTTCTTCTTCTGACTCACGTCACTTGCCTTGCGCGATCGAGCGACGACCCATGCCTGGTAGGCCTTGTGTTTAACCGCGTTGGCGTGGTGACACTCGGCCCCAAACCATGGTCGGTTGACGTTAGATATTGCTACGTCAGAGAATGGAATATAGTACTCCATCCCCCGACGCAACACATCAGTCACAGCGTCAGCGCATGACGATGGATCGTCCGAAGAGAAGCAAGTGGGCTGCCAAGGATAGCATGCGAAATAAGATCGCATCCCATCCCAATCTGCTGACCTGTACCGCCATACCCGCCGGGTGCCTCTTAGGCTGGGATCGGGCGGGGAGTAGACGGACACAGACTTCACCAGACAGTGGTCGGAACTACCCAACGGTGAAGATATCGACACTGAGTATCGTTCTGTTGTTTTTTTTTTTTTTTTTTTTATTTATCGATAGGCTCGCGTTTGACCACTATCTCGCCTGATGGTAAGCGATGATGTGGTCGACGGTGAAGCACGCTTGCCTAGAAGTAACCTATTCACTCTTGACTTTAAGACCCCAAGGTTGTAGCTATCAGGAAACAAAGACTCCGGCAGGGAATTCCACTCCTTAGCTGTGCGTACAATGAAAGTATTCGCAAAACGCTTTGTACGTATGGGTGGGATGTCCACCATGTACCGGTGGCGCATTGCCGTGCGTCTTGTTGTCCGGTGATGGAAAGGGCTAGGCGGAATCAAATTGTGCAGTTCCATCGCACACTCCCCGAAATGTAACCGATAAAAAACCGACAGACTGGCCACTTGGCGTCGATGTTCAAGGCTCTGGAGCTTTGAGGCGACCAGTGCATCGTGGCCGATAAGCCTCTTGGCCCGTTTGTCAATCGACTCAAGTGCATCAAGTTGATATTTGGCAGATCCGTCCCAAAGGTGAGAGCAGTACTCCATGCATGACCGAACTTGCGCTTTATACAACTTGAGCAGCTGTTCAGGCGTGAAGTACCGTCTCACCTTTGCAAGGATCCCCAACTTTTTTGCAGCCAACTGAGCCTTTGCCTCAATGAATGGACCAAAATTGAGGGTCGATGTTAAAGTAACACCAAGAAGGTCGAGATGGTCCGTTATCGGCACGGTTACACCACGGAAAGATGGAGCCGGGTGGAATAGGCTCTTTTTTGCGGAAAAAAGACACGCCTGGGTCTTAGCTGCATTGAAATTGACTAGATTGGCATCGCCCCATTCGGAGACTGCCTCCAAAGACAGATTCAAGCGCTCTACCATGGCCTCCCGGAGAGACCGGATCTCAGTCCCAGTAGCCCGTGCGCCGGACACGTATCTCTCAGCAACCGTGCTGTCGTCTGCGTACCCAAAGGTTCCGGGTTTTAGCAGGTCATTAATGTGCAGCAAAAACAGTGTAGCCGAGAGCACCGACCCCTGAGGGACTCCGGCGTTAATACCTAGCTGACCGGACGAGCAGCCATCGATAACCACTCGGATGGACCTCTCCCTCAGGAAGTCAGCAATCCAGTCACACAGACCACTAGGCAGACCGAAGGAAGGAAGCTTACCAATAAGGCTCTCATGCCAGACCCTGTCGAAAGCCTTCGAGATGTCAAGGGAGACAGCAAGCGCTTCCCCGTGCCTCTCGATGGCCTCACTCCAGACGTGAATGGCATACGCTAGAAGATCCCCAGTTGACCGATTTCGGCGGAAGCCGTATTGGCGGTCACTGAGGATGTCATTGTCTTCTAGGTATGCCAGGAGCTTATTGTTCAGCACACGTTCCATACTCTTACAGAGGATGGACGTTACCGAGATGGGTCTGTAGTTTGCCGGGTCAGCCCGACTACCCTTTTTGGGGACTGGCTGAACGTTAGCTTGCTTCCAAGCCTTCGGCACCTTTCCAGTCACTAACGAAAGGCGATTTAGGCGTGTCAGGATCGGAGACAATTCAGGCGCACAAGTTTTCAGTACAATTGCCGGTATCCCGTCGGGGCCACTAGCTTTGTTCACGTCAAGGTTACGCAACACCCTACAGACCTCCCTCTGATGGATGCGAATATCCGACATACTCGTCCCACATCCAACAGGAGACGGAGGGGGCCGCGCGCCATCAGAGTTCAGACGCGAAGATTCCGCAAAAAGGGAGGCAAACAAGTTTGCCTTTTCCTCGGCGGAGTGGGCCAGTGACCCGTCGGGTCTCAGCAGTGGTGGTAGTGAGGGGCGACAGAAGTTTGATTCAACCGACTTAGCCAGGGACCAAAACGCTTTGCTACCAGCAGGGTATGAAGCTAGTTTGTTCCCGATTCTGCTAATATGGTCAAAACGTGCCCTTCGCATCGCCTTTTTGCAGGACTTGGCAGCCCTGTTGAAGGCTCTCTTCTTCTGAGTTACGTCACTCGCTTTGTGCACCCGAGCGTCGACCCATGCTAGGTAAGCCTTGTGTTTAACCGCAATTGGCGCGGTTGCACTCAGCACCAAACCATGGTCTGTCAACGCCGGAAAGCGCTACGTCAGAGAATGGAATGTAGTACTCCATCCCCTGGCGCAACACATCAGTCACGGCGTCAGCGCATGACGATGGATCTTCCGAAGAGAAGCAAATGGGCTGCCAAGGATAGCATCCGAAAAAAGATCGCATCCCATCCCAATCTGCTGACCTGTACCGCCAAACCCGCCGTCAGCAGAAGGTCCAAGCAATTGGCTGTGTGCGAATCAACATCTGGCACCCTCGTTGCCCCCTGGACCAGCTGGGTGAGATTTAACGCTAGCGCAAGTTTGCGCGTCTCTCGTCCAGCATGATCAGTGCACTGGTATGGGAAGAGCCACTCCTGGTGCTGGGCATTAAAGTCCCCCAGAAGCACTAATTGGGCGGAAGGGTACCGTTGCTGTGCCGCATCAGCCGCCTCACTGAGGTCTTCTGTGAGCCTGGTTGTCTCCTGATCTCCGCTGTGCGAGCGGTAGACACAAGCGTAGATAATCTTATCCAGCCCTGTGTCCACCAGAGCCCACAGCACGGAGAACCTGGAGTCTTCAAGATTACGGAGACGCCGATAGCAAGTGTCGTCTCGGGCAGAGGCGGCTGTACTTTAAGTTCACTCGTGCACTGAACTGCCAGATTTGAAAAGGTTTAGAAATAAAATAAAAATGTTTAATAATATCTGATTAACGATCTATTCAATATTTACGAAATTATGACGAACAAATTTAAGCTCTTTGCTAAAGTAATAAGATGTATATTTCTGTAAAAAATACTCCCCGTGCGCTAGTCTAAAGCGCACGGCGAGAGTTCATACAATTCTACGAGAAACAAGCGAAAACGCCTGGCGCGTGAGACAGAGATAGTTCAATAGAAAATGTACGGCGTAATATGACCATTCTCGTGCGCCGCACCAGCGAACCGAAGATTACCGAGAGCGGGCGAGGTTTGACGAACGAAATTTATCTTAGGGTCGAGTACCAACATTAAAAGTTGTACAACGACGTAACTAGATGGCGTTGGCGTCGAATTAGAAGTCGCTAGCGAGATGGTTTGCCGATTTACATAGGATCCTGTGAATTTTAGCAAATCTAAAAAAATTACCCAGTGAGACGGCAGAGTGCACTACTACTACTATGATCCACCAGCCGCCACTGGTCTCGGGCATACATGCATACACCCGTGCGTGGTTTGAAATTGTGCTCCAGGGTAAACCCTGGGTAAGATAGGTACGACACGTCAGACGGACTTCCTATCTGCGTCTCCGTAAGGAAAAACAGTGCTGGCTTTTCAGTCTCCAGGTGATGGTGGACTGAGGTGAGATTGGAGTGCAGACCTCTAATATTAGTGAGGTGCACTTTGTGGGGGAGGGGGTGCAGCCGCTGTTTTACTCCAGTTTTCTTTTTATTACTTGCCATTCAAAGTGAAAGAGTGAAAGGAGAGGAGAAGGAAGTGAGATGAGGTTCCACGCTACTAACCTACAGACACGCACTGAAAGGACGCCATCATTGGGGCACTAGTCCGGAGACTGCGGGGACGCCCGAGCCCCCCCGAAGATGTCCATTGGGCCCTCCCATCTGGTCGCCAACCAGCACGATGGCGCATTCCGGGATTTTTCGACAGTTGGCGGGGCAGCCTTTCGTGTGTGGCTGGCATACTACTTGGGCCCCCAACTACCTGCGGTCGGCCAGCGGCGCACCGTGCCTCGGATCCCGCTACCCTCCGCAACTAGTCTCCCGATACGCCCAAAACAGCGCGAGTCAGACTGGTCAGCATGCAGTGGAACAACTATCTCGACCCAACTCCTCTAGTGGCTACACCGAGCATCGTACCGGAACACGGCTAGGCCGCTTGGCGGTACGTCTTTGCCCGGTGGGTGGTCACAAGCCTACGGCCGAAGCCTACCACCAGTTAGTGTCACCTGTTTAGCACCACCCGGGGACCACGTGTAGGGTAACAACAATAGGGGTAACTCTCCTACGGACGTGGGTGACTCAGCCCCCGATATCTTTTATAAGTAACAGAAAGTATTTCGTCATCGGGTGAGAGTTTTTATTTTAAGTGAAGTTTGTCTCTGTTTCTTATACAACGAACGAGACCGGGTGTGATCCACGGTTTAATACAACTATACTTTCTGGGGATTGTCTTAGTGAAAGTATTTTTGCTAATTGCATTCTGTAGTGAATTTATGAAATATTTTACGCCACGGACTTGGATCTTAAGTTGTTCGGGAGAAATCAACTTTTGAACGAGTGACTTGGTGTCGTCACTGGTTTTAGTTTTATCGCTGGGATATATGGCGATAGAGCTTAGGTTATCAGGGCGGACGAAGTTTTCGGAGACTTTCTTCACCATGCTAGCATAAGAAGATGAGGGGTTTATCTTTGATTCAAGAACTTCTTTGAACTGATCCAGAGAGTTCACCATGTTCTGCTGAAGTTGTAGGTGCTGAACGGTAGTGTGGCTCTGGATCATCTTCTGCTTCAGTGATTGGAAAAGGACAGCCATCTGAGAAGTCCCACTTGAGACCTTTCGGCAAAGAGTTGAGACATGGAGTTTCTGGTCCGAGTTCATTTTCCATCAGTGACAATAGTGCTTCGTTTAGAATGCTGTCTATTGATACTAACCATTTCTGGATCTCTGACGTGCTGATCACTTCACTCGGCAACTCATTCTCTGCAGGTGCAGGCGGATTTGGATTTCTCGGGGGCACTTCTTGGAAAGGCGTCGGCGGAGGACTTCGTCTTTGTAGTTGGCTACGACCAAACGGGCTCGATCTTGGGGTAGACATACTAACCGTAACACTTTGTATAAAGTAGATAAAAAATATAAAACCATTCAGTTCATCTTGCACCCAAAATCGAAAGAAACCAACTAGTCACACGTGACACACTTAACTTTGTTTATAACTGACGCCGCAAAAATTGATTTATTTTATTATTTTGCAATTGTTAATAGATATTTCATTTTAGCAAGTACAAGTAAACACGTCCGCTTAGTCTCGCGATTAGAAAGGCTAGCAAACAAGTTTGTTACAAGCTTTTAATTAACTTGCAATGTATGTATGTATGTTTGTATGTATGTATGAATGAAAGGGTATCCGGGTCAAATCTTGCAACTGAATTTTAAAGCAGTTATCCTCCACCAATTAAGATGAAATTTTGCATACACGTTAAGTTTGGATGGCTATGCATGGTTAGCTATAATAATAATAATACGACAGGAATAACCCACCTGCTCTATAAATCGGGTAGTACTGCGGAACCTAAAAATTATAGACCGATAACGTGTTTACCGACGGTCTATAAAGTTCTTACATCCATTCTGAGAGCGAAAATTAATCAACATATTGACAATAACGCCATCATGTCTGCTTCTCAGAATGGATGTAGGAACGAGTCCCGCGGTACTAAGGAGCTGCTCCTCATAGACATTGCCATTAGCCAACAGGTTCGCCGTTCCCGCAAGGATCTGGCGACATGTTGGATAGATTACAAGAAGGCCTATGACTCAGTGCCACATACATGGCTCATGAGGGTGCTGGAGTTGTATAAAATTGATACAACTCTGCGCGCCTTCCTGACGTCATGTATGGGGCAGTGGAGGACGGTCCTTCACTATCCAGGATGTCGACAGATTCAGGAAAACAGTGAACCTATAAGGATTGAGCGTGGTATATTTCAGGGCGACAGTCTGAGTCCTCTGTGGTTTTGTTTAGCCCTGAACCCTCTCAGTACACTGCTGGAGGGTTCAGGCCTGGGCTATCGGTTGAGGAGAGGTGGTCAGGTTATATCACACCTACGAAGCTACTGAAGGTAACAGAAACCTTCAGTGACGCCATCAGGATGGAATTTGGTGTGGACAAATGTGCAGTCATGCATGTAAAGCGAGGGGAGATTATGGAATCCGTGGGAATACAACTCTCGGACTCCATACGCCTTAGATCCCTTTCCTCAACTGAGACTTACAAGTATTTGGGTATGTCGGAAGCACTAGGCATCAATTTTACTGACGTGAAACAATCGTTGAAGGAACGCTTCTTTGGCCGCCTGAAAAAAGTACTAAATAGTCTTTTATCAGGCGGGAACAAGGTGCGCGCCTTCAACGGCTGGGTCATGCCGGTCTTGATGTACTCTTTCGGCATACTCAAATGGACTCAGACGGAACTTGACGCCCTGGATAGGAGAGTCCGCACATTGCTTACCGCAAATCGTATGCATCACCCACGGTCATCGGTTATGAGACTGTATATCCCTCGGAAGAGCGGGGGTCGTGGCTTTTTAAATGCTAAGACCCTGCACAACCGCGAGGTATGCAGTCTTAGGGAATACTTCCAGGCCGCTGACGTGGGTATGCATCGAGATGTGGTAGCAGTGGACAAGGGCCTTACCCCGCTCTCCTTGGCTAACGAGAACTGGCGCAAACCTATAGTATTAGATACTAATGACCGCATGGAGGTATGGCAGAGCAAGGAGCTTCACGGACGCTTCTACCGGGTCCTACATGGGCCCGATGTAGATTTTTTGGCGTCCGTGGCCTGGTTGCGATTTGGTGACCTTTTCGGGGAAACCGAAGGTTTTGTCTTTGCGATTATGGATGAAGTTATGATGACGAACAACTACCGGAAATACATTGTGAAAGATGGCACGGTTGACATCTGTCGGGCATGTCACCGGCCTGGGGAATCCATCCGTCACATTATCTCCGGTTGTTCTAGTCTAGCTAACGGAGACTATTTGCATAGACACAACCTTGTAGCCAGGATTATCCATCAGCAACTTGCTCTTAAATACAATCTTGTGGAATCGGAAGTGCCTTACTATAGGTATGAGCCCGACCCAGTTCTCGAGAATGGCAATGTCACGTTGTATTGGGATCGGTCTATCATCACTGACAGGACTATTGTTGCCAATAAGCCTGACATAGTGGTGATAGACCGACTAGAGCATCGCGCAATGATTGTTGATATAGCGGTCCCCCATGACGAGAACCTCGTGAAGGCTGAGAGAGATAAGAAAAGCAAGTATCTTGATCTGGCTCGCGAGGTTGTCGACATGTGGGATGTGAATACTGCAATCATTGTGCCGATAGTCGTTACGGCCAATGGCATAATAGCCAAGAGCCTCGACGAACATCTGAGGAGGCTCTCGTTGGGCAGCTGGATCAAGGGCTTGATCCAGAAAGCGGTACTCCTGGACACGGCGCGTATCGTTAGGAGGTTCCTCTCTCAGGAGCCCTGACCACCGGTAGCTTGGACCCTGTTCCCGATACCGGTGGGCTACTATTTTTATATTTTTAAATGTTTTTCTTTTTTGTATGTATTTTGTAAAAATATTTAAAAATGTAAGAAATAAGAAAGTAATTTAATAAAGGATAAATAATAATAATATTTTTCTTCCAACTATGCTTTAATTTCATCACAATCACACTAAAAACTCAGTACAAAGCGAGTCTTTAATGCTCTAGAGCAATAAAAATTTGTGAAATTTCATTATTGCACAGTTTTTTTTTAATCGCTCCAAAAGGTGCCAACCTCAGTGGATTAGCTCTATTCAGCCAGCCGATACCAATATTTTTTTTTTTACGTACGTATTATTCGTTTCTATCCTACTTGTTCCAAATTTAAAAAATGATTGCTGCTAACTATGATTTAAAAATGAAAGAAATTTCGCAGAAACAATTGCATTTCCCTGATGCTAGTATTTCACAACCCTGAGATTCCTTGCGTTGAGAAAAGGTATAAACACTCACCTGGATAGGCAGGGATTGAAGGTATCAGCTACACTCGGGACTACGGAGCCGGCCGGCGTGGCGGAGATTCAATATGCACTACAAGTTCACGTTTTGCTTGATTTCACTTCACAAGGAGGGTTACGAGAACCAATCAGTCAATCAATTTCTAGCGAAGCCTTTGGGTATTTTTTAACCCTGTTTTTTAAACGGACACAACGCGAAAGCAGTTATCTGCTTTTCGCCATTTTTTCAAGTCATTGTTCGCACTCTCACCGCAGTGAGGCGCTAGCGTGGCACCAGTGGTATGGCGCCAATTTTAAATTAGGAAGGGAAACACATTGGATAGGATAAAAAGAAGGATAGGCTTAATGTTTATCCATATAAATTTGCGTTTATCCATAAAAACTTTTAACCTTACGTTTAATAATTGCTCAAGTATAACTTTTAATTTCAATAATTAAACTTCTATTTTAACTGTTTGATATGAGTTTCTTTTATCTACTATTCCTATAGGTAATAGTTGAAAGAAAAGCAGATTATGCACCTCGCTTTAAGTAATTTATATAGCCCTCGTGCCTGTTAGATTAGAGCCCTCCCTAACGCTCGGGCTCTAAATCAGGCACTCGGTGCAATAATAAATAACTTTGTGCTCGATGCAATAATCTACTATATTTGCGTAAAACATGGTATACAATGGTGTTAAATACAAGTTTATATGGCACAAACATGTGATGGACACTGGCTAAGTGACGTCATTCTAAATTCAATATGGTGGACGGCCCAAGATAGCAGACTTGTTATTTTTTGTGCACTGCCGTGATATGGGTATCAAATTAAAGGGTTTTGCTGAGAAGAATACAAAAAAAGCTTGTTTTAATAAAAATAAAAAATATTATTTGATCGAAGTTTGTCTACTACTAGATAAATTTGGTAGTTTAAAAAAGTGAAATAAAAAAAAACATTGTCGGGGGTTTTGGAAATTTTAAATTTTTGCTTGTACTACAAAATTTTTTTACTTGTACTATGAAAGACACCGACTGCCAAAAATAAAGTAATTTTTATTTTATAGTGTTTTTATTTGGAAGTCGGTACTATTTTTTTGTAAAAAAGATTTTTATTTTTAACACGCTTTTATTAGCTTGGTATGTATCTATGTATCTATGTAACTATGTATCTATGTATCAATGTAACGGAATCTTTGAACGTGATTTTCACCACCTTCAAAACGTGGGATTGAATTGAAACTTTGCACACACTTAACAAGGACCCATGCCAATGCAATAATTTAGTTAAAGTCAAATATATTTATTCAACTAAGCCAATAAGCGGCACTTTTGAAAGTCAAACAAAAATTAAAATTTACAAGTAATAAAAGTTGATTCTACCGGGGGCGTTTAAATAGTTTGTTTGTGTGTTTGTTGTTTGTTTTGCCTTACCACGATCTTCAGGATTAGCGACTTTTTAGTTTAATTTACCATTAAAGCGTGTTTTTTAGTTTTTAGAACTACAATTTATTACACGCTTTTATTAGCTTGGTATGTATTAGATGTAAATTTTAATTTATGTCAAACATAAATTAAAATTTACATCTAATAAAAGTTGATTCTACCGTGCGCGTTTAAATAGTTTGTCTCATTAGCCTTACCAAGATCTTCAGTATTAGCGAGTTTTTAGTTCAATTTACCATTAAAGCGTGTTTTTTTGGTTATTAGAAATACAATTTATTTTTCACTTTATGGTTGTAGCTAATAGGCGAGTTCTTTAGAAGGTACCTATAATTACATAATAGATTACTTGAATACTATGAAACTTTAACATAACCGGTGAAATGAAAGTGTATCAATGTGAACTGAGGGGTGACCATAAGCTCTTAGAGCGTATCAATTTGATATCGAGTAAGTGACAGATGTATACACGTCAGATACATCTGTCCCTTATTCGATATCAAATTGATACCTCTCTAAGAGCTTATGGTCACCCCCCTGTACACATCTACGTACATCTCTTTAGAGTGTACTGGCGTGATGTTATGTTATGAAATGGTATAAACAATAAACAGACTTGGAATAGCGATTGCAGCAATTCCGAGAGATCTGCCGTCATTTAATGAAGAGTTCTGTTGTATATCTCCGAAGTTCTTCATCAGACCTTTACCAAATTAAAATGGGACCAATTTGGGCACATACTCTATCAAACAAAAAGAATTTTCAAAATCAGTCCACAATTGATGGAGAAATCGGTGGACATACACAACAAAAAAACAATCCTGATTTCGAACATAGAACATCCTCCGTTTTGGTAAGTCGTTTAAAAATAAAACGAAGATGGTGTTATTTGCTTATGACTTTTCTTTGATATTTAAAAAAAAAACTAACTGACTTCCAAAAAAAACACTGCAAAGTGAAAAATAACTTTCTTTTCCGAAGTTTGTGTCTTTGGTACCTATTGTTTTCCGTGTTTCGACACCGACTTCGGAAAAGAAAGTTATTTTTCACTTTGCAGTGTTTTTTTTGGAAGTTGGTTTGTTTTTTACCCGGCGTAAGAGTTATGTTTTTCGTATGTATGTGATATTTTTTATTACCTCGTATCTTTCAAACCGGATGATGAATTAATTATTAATTATTTCATGCGTCGGGGATGTTTGCGGAGGCGCGTGTGGATTGTTTCCACACAATCATGCGCAAGCGGTGCACATCCTTGGTGTGTAGGGTGCGGGCCAGCCGCAACAGTATCCTGAACGCTTTTGCGGAACGTTTCGACTGCCAGTATGTGAACCATTGCTGCATGGTTCACGTACTGACTAATGTTAAGATTTTGTTTTAATTTAGTATAATATGTATGATAATGTATAATTTTAAGTTTTATTGTAATTTTAATTTGTATTGATTGTAAATTTTCAATTTAGTTTAATTGTATGATCCAAAGTTGATTGAAATAAATGAATAATAATAAACCACTTGTCGGATTTTTATAATTAATACATCGTTAGATAGGTCTTGGCCGCCCAAGTGTTCTTAGATGAGTGCCGTTAAAAAAAAAGGGAACATGGCGGATTTTGGGCGCCATATCGTGGGATATGCAATTTTTTTTCTTCGAAACCCATCGAGTGGGGTACCAAAATGAAGGGGTTTGGTGAAAGAGGTGATTACAAAAATATGTAATACTTGTTGTAAATAAAAAAAATCAAAAAACTCGACTGCAAAGATGTAAACAAGAAGAAAATCATGCTGTGCAGTCGGAGGATATTTATAGTTTTGGTCAGCCAGCTCGCGAATATGTATGATTTTCTTCTTGTTTACGTTTTATCCAACCGACAATTCAAAGATCAGTGATGAAACCAAGAACATGGTCCACAAAATTACATGCCCTCGTGAAATGAAGCTGAAAGTGAGAGGCGTACGCAAGATAGGCAAAGGAGGACTCGTAATTAGCACGGAGACGAAGGAAGATCTAGATAAGCTGAGGCAATCAGTTCAAACTGCTTCGTCAGGGCTTACCGTCGACGAACCGAAAAAGCGCAAACCCCGCATAATAGTGATAGGAGTTCCAGCATCAATGGCGGAAAATGAGGTTTATAAATGCATTTACGACCATAACTTGGCCGACAAATTGCCAACTATATCCAGAGATACCTTTTTGACATCAATCAAACTGAACCACAAATCTGGTAGAAAAGATGTTGAGAACTGCAACTATATCTTAGAAGTTCCTGCGATCATTAGTAAGGCTCTCATCACACAAGACAGATGATTCATAAACTGGACTTCCTGCCCGGTGCGAGACTTCACACTGGTAACGAGATGTTACAAGTGCCAACAGTACGGTCATGCGGCTAAGACTACGCAACAATCATTCCTCGTGTAATCCTCAAGTTTATTGCTTAACCCTTCCAGGAGATTACATGTGGCTCCTCCTGGTGTCAGATAGTGGCAGAAGTCAAATTGCTTCTCAATCGTCTCTTCTGCTATAGACATGGTCTTGTTCTGTTTATTAGTACTCAGAATGCATATTTTGTTTTGTTTATTCTGTTCGTTTTGTTTGTTTTTAATTTTATGCAATAATGAAGACATTTCACATCGAGAGTCGTAGTCACTCGGTTTTGTACACGCGCTGGGACTTTGAACGCTGTTCTTTGGCGGCGACTTTGCGTGTAGCATTCCCTCAGAACTACAGATTGATCCTGCAGCATTGAACGCTGTGTCTCCAACATTGTTGGGGTCTGTGTTACGGCATTGTCCTTTTGATGTGTCATTTTAAGATTAATACCCAACTTTGTCGGAGTCAAAAAGCAGCTTGTTATTAAAGTGTTACCTTTTCTTGCAGATTTCGGTGAAAACTCTTCGTTTCTAATATCTTTACCTTTACCTTCTTATACGTTTTGTTATCGCGCGTCCCACCACCGGGCCGCGTGTTCCACAAAGGCCGCGTCCTGCTGAGCTCCGTGCTCTATCGCGCACCTACTTACCTATGTACCAACTAGCTAGAACAAAAGGTTTTTTCAGTCTTGGCTCGTCCAAATCCTAACTTTCAATTTAAATGTAAATGTCGAGTTCATAAAACTGTCATCAGTGAGTTCACAGTCAGTATCCGCCGCCGCGGAGCCACCACCGTGGTGGGGAGAGGGTTGCACTTCCCCCCTGCCCCCACGCCGCACACAGAGCATTCTCGACGCCAATTTCCACGGAATATAAAACAATTTGTTCAGCTCACAAAAGGGCTCGGCGGGACTTCTGTTCACTATCCACTCGCATTAGCATAATAACTCACCGGACGTAGATTTCATAATAACATAATATTCCAAATTGAGCGGGCGTGTCCCGCGACCGTCATCTCTTCACAAATATATATACCTTTTACTTTATTTATTAATTATGAGACTCGTTTACTTGTAGAATATTTAAAAGTAAAAGTGACGACCGTCACTGTCTTGTAACATGATTACATTACATTCAGACGTTCCGGCAATCGCCGCGGGTCATTAGTTGCGGGCGGATCTCGCGCGGATCCCGAGGGATCACTATTATGACGAGACTCTTCTTAATTTATTTAAAACGTCTCGTTCATGGACTCTCTGTCATTCACCCACACATTTTCTTAGAATAATGTAAACGATAGACTCGTTCTGACAGCGGAGAGCAATTTGTGGAAGCATCTCAGTGATATCAATAAGTCATAACCGGCGCGATGCGTCACAGGTTCAAAGACGACTATATAGGTATTATACAGCTCTGATACTACAACTATATTATACACCCTGCTCAGCATGCTCGCGCGACGCGTGTTTGCGTGTGCGTGCGTGTGCGAGCAGAAGCGCGCGTGTGAGCGTGTCAGTGCTCCATAAAGCTCTCGGAGCAACCTTTTATTGGCAAAGTTTAGCAGGAAGAAGACGTCCGCCGTGGAAAACTAAAAAGAGATGCGTTGATGAAGTTTTTTAATCAAAGACGCCTAACGAACCGTTTGAAACTGTACGAACCGTGTCACGCCACCGGGACGCCACCGGGACGCCGCCCCCACACAGCTCAGTGTTACAAACATTGTTGACAATATAAATGCTTTAGTTTTCTCTTCGTCGTGTTACAGAAAGCTGACCCATCCAACCACTACATTCGGCACTTAGGGATTTTTCAAAAGCGATGGGCGCGTTTTTATGCCTGCACTACCGACACCGGCGTCGCCTTTACAAAGTAAATACAGTTCCACGACGCCAACATAAGAGTTATTTGTGTACCACTAACAACCTTTCAGGGGGTGAAAGTACTCATGATTTGAAACGAGTTTTACCACGTCATTGATTAAATAAAACCGGTCTAGTGCGAGTCGGACCCGTGCGCCGAGAGTGCCGTACCTACCCATTATACCGCCATAATAACATTGGTATCATTTTTATTGGAGGCTAATTTTTAAAGATATGGGCTAATTAAGATTTTCGCGAAAACTTGTAAGTACCAAAATTTACCTTAATTTTCAACTTTTTTAATTTTACGGATTTTCTCCTTTATTTGTGCTTTTTAGGGTTCCGTACCCAAAGGGTAAAAACGGGACCCTATTACTAAGACTCCGCGATCCGTCTGTCTGTTTGTCTGTCTGTCTGTCCGTCTATCACCAGGCTGTACCTTATGAACCGTGATAGCTAGACAGTTGAAATTTTCAGAGATGATGTATTTCTGTTGCCGCTATAACAACAACTACTAAAAACAGAATAAAATAAATATTTAAGTTGGGCTTCCATACAACAAACGTGTTTTTTGCCGTTTTTTGCGATAATGGTACGGAACCCTTCGTGCGCGAGTCCGACTCGCACTTGGCCAGTTTTTTAGGGTTCCGAAGTCAACAAGGTACCCATAAAGTTTCGCTCTGTCCGTCTGTCCGTCCGCAGCTTAGCTCGGCGAATCTAAGTACTAGTAAGCTATAATTTGGCATGGATATACATATTAATATTCTATTCAATCGACTAAGTGGTATAATAAAATCATGAAAAAATTTTTTTTTTGTTTTCCTCCTATAGACGTAAAGTGGTTATGTTTTTTTCTCATCTATCCCATGGTGTGGGGTATCGTTGGATAGGCCATTCAAAAATGTTATTGGTTTGTAACAACCATTTTTAACCGACTTTCGAAAAAGGAGGAGGTTCTATGTTCGACTTCTTGTATTTTTTTTTTTTTTTTTTTTTTTTTTTTGTGTATGTTCACCGATATCTCCGTCAATTGTGGACCGATTTTGAAAATTCTTTTTTTGTTTGAAAGAGTATGTTCCGAAATTGGTCCCATTTTAATTTGGTGAAGATCTGATGAAGAACTTCGGAGATATACAACAGAACTCTTCAATAAATAACGGCAAATCTCTCGGGACTGCTGAAATCGCATGTCTGTTTATTGTTTATACCATTTCATAACATAACATCACGCCAGTATGCTCTTAAGGGGTAAGCAGATCTCTCATTTGATCGGTTTTGTTCAAGTTTCATGATATTCGGGTAATCTATTCTGGCGTTATAGGAAACTTACTAAACAACTTGCCTATTAGGTAGGTACAACTAAAAAGTGAAAAATAAAAAAACTTTTTTACAAAAAAATACTACCGACTTCCAAATAAGAAAACTACAAAGTGAAAAATAACTTTATTTTTGGAAGTCGGTGTCCATAACGAAAAAAAATGGTACCTACGAAAGACACCGACTTCCAAAAATAAAGTTATTTTTCACTTTGTAGTTTTCTTATTTGGAAGTCGGTAGTATTTTTTTGTAAAAAAGTTTTTTTTTAGATTCGATAATTAGGCTTTACAAGTTTACGAGTAATAGTCGACCAACTTATATAATGGACTTGGAACAGTAAAAATGTTGTACAAATTCCATTGAAAAATTACTTCTATCTACTCTCATATCGTAATATTCGAATTATAAACTTCAAAACAAGTTTATATTGGCATACTTTATAAACACAATACCGAAATTCAAAAATAGAATCTCATTATAACACTATTTCTCTAACAAAATAATGCTATAATAGTAGTTTATGATACTGTTGCATAATAAGGGGTATTAAAACATGAGTGTGAGTTTATGAATTATCATGACGTCCCAAGTTGTCACATCCACCTTTAAATGTTTCAAAGCGTTAAGGCAATCATTAGTTGTATCAAGCATCTCCTTTAAAGACGATGCAGACTCTACATGCATACGTTTTTGCCTAAAGAGACGTTGTAATATACAGTCAACTATATATTTCCTATTACTATATCTCTTCTCTAATTTTTCCCAACATTGTTTGTAATTTGAATCAGACACGGGTGTTTGTCGCACTAACTGTTCAGCTTCACCGCTGAGGTGGCTCTTTAGATAGTGCATTTTTTGCACATTATCCAACCCATCATTTTTATGTACTAGTGAAACAAACAAGTCCCGTAATGTCGTCCAGTCCGAATATTTGCCACTAAATATTGGAATGGCGATCTTAGGCAATCTTACAAATGTACATGACTTAGAAACACTACTTGATGAACCAGACTCCTTATCAGTCACCTTTGCAACGCTTTATTTGCTTAGCATAGATTTTATTAAACATTTATATGTAATGTAAGTATCCTCTGTACTCTCATATATTTCTGCTATTTTTGTATTATCTTTAGTTGTATATAGTTCATGAAGTTTAGTATAATTATTTGTAAATAAATTCCAATCTCTTTCTAATAATTCATCTCTGGTTTGTATGTAATCAACTGTTAACCTATCCTTTGGACTCTTTTTAAAGTTAGTTAAACCCCGTTGTATTACATTTTGAAGTTCCTTTAACACATTGATTAATCCTTCCATTTTAATAAATTAATTACTTATTCACTTTAAATAGAACATGTAAATAATACTCAACCAGTTGATTTAAATAAGTATCAATAAAATGTATAAACTACACAGTCGTTACGGGTAGTCAGAAGCTTGAGATCTGACACCAGGCTTGCCAAGGGGTACCGTGTTACCCAGTTACTGGGTTGTGGAGGTCAGATAGGCAGTCGCTCCATGTAAAACACTGGTACTTAGCTGAATCCGGTAAGACTGGAAGCCGACCCCAATATAGTTGGGAAAAAGGCTAGGCAAGATGAGAAAATGTATAAACTACAATCCACATAAAACAAAAACTATTTATAAACAACAATATAAATAATACCAGTTATAAAATTTCCTTAGTGTAAAAACAATAAAAGACTATTCTAAAATCTATCCCAATTTTTCTAAGTCCATGTAAACAAATAAGTTAGGTACCAGTATAAAATTATAATCCTTAAAATTTGACAAGTTCAAAACTTTGCTCAAAATTTTACATGTTTTTAGAGATCAATTTCTACTGTGGGGGAAATTTGGCATAGGTTCCCCGTTCCCTCGTTTTTTATAAAACTATTCTAAGTCCTTATAACTAACTTGCACAATTTTAAAGATAAGAAGAATAAATGTTCTAAATAGTTAAAGTTGAAATCTTCATTAAAATAAAGTTCAAATTTGCTTGGCAAATATTTCCTAATCTAAGTAATGTTAACTGTCACTGTTCCTACGTATTACTAATTGATTGTACTCACGTTTTCACTTCACTCACTCAAACACGAAGTTGAACTAGTGGCGCCACCTTGTGGCGAGTAGCGACACTTTGCACTCTGGGTGTGACGTCAGTCTTCTGATGTCACGTTGAACTGGGTGTGACGTCCTTTGTATGACGACACGTTGAACTACGAGGATGACGTACACCGTCACCTCACTGTTGAACTGGATGCAAGTGGCGGCCTCTGTGACGGCACTTTTCCGCCGCTGCTGCTGACCCCGTCCACAACACTGGACGAAGCTGTCGCTGCCGATGCGGGGAACCGTGTACTCTAGCCGCAGCGATCCACTGCGAGTACCACGGACGAACTCACAAAAACCGGAACTTTATTTATCGGGCTCGATGGACCAATGTTTAGTACCGAACACTCAGACTAGCACTCAGAACTTAAAGGTTTGGGCTATTGCACTAATGTGTATACTAGTAGGGTTGAATGTGTAAATAAAACAACTTTTCAATACAGTTGTTAAACATGGCGTACTTTCAGAGGCTATAATTATGATTCGAAAGTTAAATCTTGTTGTAGTTTTAGTTTTTATAACTTCAATGTCATTTTTGAAAATATTTGTACAAAGAACAATTAGCTGGGTTGTCACCTTACTTCAATAAAATTCTTCACAACGTAAACATCAAATATTATTATTTACTAGTTTTTCCAACACGTTATCAGCACGAATGCTTTGAAAAAGTGAATAATAAGTTGTGTATTTATGGTGTTGTTGTGAGTGAAGTCAAAATTTAAATTCACCATTTAAAAGTGAATTTTTCGATACTTTGTGAAGATGTCAGATCACAACAGAGATCGGGTCTACGTTCCCTTGCTGGGATTTTCTTAAGCAGTAGGCAAGACTATCCTATTTGGAAATTCAAAATGAGGATGTACCTTATACACGAAGGTCTGTGGAGTAGTATTACGGGCTATTCAAACGAAGTTCCTACTACTAATAAGGATACTACCAAGGATAGAAATGAGGAAGTTGCTTTAGCAAAAATTTGCTTAACTCTAAATGGTGCAGCTATCACACACGTGAGAAATAGCAAGTCTGCTAAAGACGCATGGGATGCTTTAGCGGCGGCTTATGAAGACAAGTCCATGGGTCGTCGTCTAGCCTTAGAACGCAAGTTATACAGGTACAATTTGACTGATTTTGAAAACATAGAGTTGTACATAAATGCCGTGATGTCTACTGTCCAAGACTTGGCAGACATTGGAAAAGTTATTGAAGATGCATCTGTCGCAGCGATTCTTCTAGGAGGATTGACGACTCGTTTTGATCCTCTTATAATGGCTTTAGAGAACTCTACGAGTACCGTTACAAGTGAGTTTGTTAGAACGAAACTTTTATCAGATTTTTCAAGATCATCCATTCACGACGAAGATTCTTGTTCTGACGCTGCTTTGCGGGTGCAGATGAAGAAAAGTCGTAAGAAACGAGGAGTTGTTTGCTATAATTGTAAGAAGCCTGGACACATAAAACCGGACTGTCCACTCAACAGAAAGTCCGAAGACAAAGGCTCAGGCAATAACAAAAACAAACTCTCAAGCTTATTTGGCGCACTAAACGCCGATACTGAGGAAATTTCGTCTGATAAATGGTACGTAGATTCTGGAGCCAGTGCACATATGTCTAGAAGATCTGCTTGGTTAGTAAACTATAAGGAATTTTCAACTGGTCAGATAAAGATTGCCAACGGGGACATATTATCAAGTGCAGGAATTGGTAATGTACCTATTGTTAATAATCTTAAAACGGAAAGTGACAGTAAAGTTACGAAGATCTCAAATGTAGTGTTTGTTCCTAATTTAAAAACTAATTTGATTTCTGTTAAGAAAGCCACTGAAAATGGTTTTAGTGTTGTTTTTGATACGGAAGGTTGTACATTTTTTAATTCTGAAAAAAATTATTGTACAGGTGATGCAGTTCTACATGGATCTTGTTGTGGTGGATTATATTCGCTGGATTGTACAGTTAGTCCCACCAAACCCTTATCAGCGTTCGAAGTACAAAGTGACGTAGCAAGTTTTCGTTTATGGCACAAACGGCTTGGTCACTTATGCCGTATAGGATTAGATAAACTTAAAAGGGATAATCTAGGCGTAGTGTACACTGAAGTTGATAAAGATCCTTGCATTGCGTGCATAGAAGGTAAGCAGGCTAAAAAACCTTTCAAATCCGCATCGCACAAAAGAACAACATGTAAATTGGAACTTATCCATTCGGATCTTTGTGGTCCGATGTCTGAAAATTCTTTTCAGAGAAATAAATACGCTTTGACTTTTATAGATGATTTTAGCCGCATGATTTTTATATATTTTATTTCATCTAAGAATGAGGTTTTTAGCAGGTTTTGTATGTTCAAGTCAATGGTCGAGAGGGAAACGGGATTAAAAGTTAAAACTTTGCGATCCGATAATGGGACTGAGTATGTCAATAAACAGTTTATTGAATACTTAGGCAAAGAAGGCATTAAGCATCAAACTACAGTGCCATATAACGTTCAACAGAATGCTATTTCTGAAAGAACGAACAGATCTATAGTTGAAAAGGCTCGTTGTATGCTTTCAGACAGTTCACTTTCAAAAGGATATTGGCAAGATGCTGTGGAAACTGCTGTGTTCTTAAAGAACAGATGTCCGCATCGAACTCTCGACGGGAAGACGCCTTATGAGTTATGGCACAATAAAAAACCAAACCTGTCTAATTTGAAAGTTTTTGGCTGTCGCGCGATGGTGAAGATTCCAGATCCTCTAAGGAAGAAGTTAGATCCTAAAGCCGCACAGTATATTTTTGTCGGATATTCAGACGATCGACAAAGTTATTTATTTCGCGAACCAAGTTGTCCAAGAAGGTTAGTGAAAGGACGAGATGTGGTATTTTTTGAAAATTCTTTTACCGATATAAAGGCTAAAACCACACAATCAGTTCCTTTGATTGTCCATAGTGAATCTATTTTAGAATTGGTTCATAGGAAGGAGCATAATCCGATGTCGGTCTCAACTGAAAAAGAAGAAGAAGCTAATGACTTGTAGCTAATAACTGATCAAGTTCATAATACTTCAGATTTTCTTAGCGCCGAAGATATTTCTGACAAAGAAGATGTAAGCGAACAGACAGTGATGCCTGAAGAACGGTATCCTCTTCGAAACAGAATAGCTAAGAAAACTCACAGTATTTTTGATTGTAATGCCACTGTTACAACCGAACCTGAAGAGCCCCAAAGCTTTGATGAAGCTATCAAAGCAGAAGATAGTGCAAGCTGGCAGTCTGCTATGCAAGATGAGTTTAATTCACTGACTAAAAACAAGACTTGGACGTTAGTTGAAAAAACCAACCAAAAGGTTATACCGTGTAAATGGTTGTATAAAATAAAAAGGAATGCCGAAGGTAGAGTGGTGAAGTACAAGGCAAGACTGGTTGCTAAAGGCTTTAGTCAAGTTTCAGGTGTTGATTATCATGAAACTTTTTCACCGGTTGTTCGAAATTCGTCTCTGCGTACACTTATTGCTTTAGCGGCAGAAATGGATTTAAAAATGCAGCACTTGGATGTGGATACTGCGTTTCTGAATGGTGACCTGGCAGAGGAAGTTTTCATGCAA
This sequence comes from Orthosia incerta, assembly GCA_948252205.1. Classification (NCBI taxonomy): domain Eukaryota; kingdom Metazoa; phylum Arthropoda; class Insecta; order Lepidoptera; family Noctuidae; genus Orthosia; species Orthosia incerta. The sequence continues at coordinate 21,182,068 of OX411768.1, forward strand.
CAACCTCGAGGTTTTATTAAACAAGGCGAAGAAGAAAAAGATTACATTCAAAAGACGTACATTCAAACAGTTTTGAAACGTTTTAATATGCAAGACTGTAAGCATATGTCAACTCCGCTGGAGAATAATAAATATGAAAAAGGTAAAGAATCTGATGAGTCTTATCCTTTCCAAAGCTTAATTGGTTGTTTGATGTTCCTAGCGGTTAATACTAGGCCAGATATAGCTTATGCTACAAGCTATCTAAGCCAGTTTAATAATTGTTTCGAAAAGAAACATTGGTCGGCCGCAAAAAGGATTTTGCAGTATCTGAAAGGTACTATTGATTACTGTATTACTTACAGGAAAACGGGTGCCTATTTGTGTGGCTACACGGATGCAGATTGGGCTAATTGCATGTATGACAGGCGGTCATACACCGGTTTCTATTTTACGCTAGCAGGCGGACCCATTAGTTGGGAATGTAAGAAACAGCCAACCGTAGCGTTATCTTCAACTGAAGCCGAATACATGGCGTTAACTAGCGCTGCAAAGGAAGCTACTTTTCTTAGGAGGTTAGTGTTTGAAATTACTGGTAACGCTGATAAGGTTGTACTTTTTAATGATAGCCAAAGTGCACAGAAAATTGCGCTAAATCCAATCCACTACAACAGGACTAAACACATTGATACCAAATTCCATTTTATAAGAGAAAAAATTTGCGATGGTGTTATCATTGTTAAATATTTGCAGTCAGATAAGATCTGATGACGGCTGATGTTTTAACTAAGCCCTTAAGGCACACAGCTCACCTAAGATGTGTCACAGGAATGGGTTTAACCAATACTTAGTATATAATGTATTTTTTTCTTGTTCTATGTAAGTATTGTTGTATTTTCGTCTCCATTGAGGGGAGGGTGTTGTAGTTTTAGTTTTTATAACGTCAATGTCATTTTTGAAAATATTTGTACAAAGAACAATTAGCTGGGTTGTCACCTTACTTCAATAAAATTCTTCACAACGTAAACATCAAATATTATTATTTACTAGTTTTTCCAACAAATCTTACGCATAGGCATCTTTCTGTTACGCGGTCGTGCCTTTTGTTTACGAGCTCGATCATTATGTTTGCAGTTTAGTTTTAAATTTATAAGTCAATTTAAAAAAGTTTAGTAGCAAGTAGTTTTCAAACATAGAACAAAATGGGATAGATTTTCTACGAGGAAAAATGAATGATTCCGTACGTTTTAGCATTGAATTCTCAAAAGTCTTTTAAATGGTTGTTTAATATATTTATACCAGTTTTAAGTTAATTATTTTCACGTCAACGTTTGTCAAAAACCGAACAGGCTGTATAGGCTGTTTTCTTTGTAAAAAAATATGTCCAGTTGCAAAAACGCGCCATATTGAAAATTTTATTTTTTGTGAATAAACAAATCTAATTCTTTGATTTGTTTTTACTGTTTCTCACAACTGTATCGAAAAACGTCGTGTGGTACACGGGTGTGTAGGTTATTGCAAACTCGTGTCATTAAAAACCCTCGCCTTCGGCTCGGGCAGCTCGTTTGCAATAACCTACTTTCCACCCTTGTATCACAATGTACTAATACTGTATACTGATCTATAACTGGTAAACTTTGCAAAATTATCAAGGACCGATGACAATGCAATAATTTAGTCAAAGTCAAATATATATATATATATATTCAACTAGGCCAGGCTTATAGAACTGACTGATGGAAAGTTCAAAAACTACATCAAACTTGTCCTTATTAATAAAAAAACTTTTTTTTTTTTACAAAAAAATACTACCGACTTCCAAATAAGAAAACTACAAAGTGAAAGTTAGGTTAGGTTAGGTTAGGTTAGGTTAGGAGTCCCACATACCCCTCCCTTCCCCCGGAGGGAGGATGATGCGTAAAGCATTTTTCCCAGCGCAACAAAAAAAAAAAAAAAAAGGTTAGGTTAGGTTCCCCCCCCGAATTGGTTCCCGCCTTGTCGTGGCGGGGGGGCTCAGTAGCCGTGGTGGCGGAAACCCACGGTGAAGCCAAGAGGAACCTAGGCGGGGGCCGCTCGTCTAGGCTTTTTCCGATAAGCCAACGACGAGTGGCCCAATAGTTGCGGTGCCGCGGGTGCCGCCTGTAGCGGCATCGCAACTGAGCGGGCTGCGATGCCCCCCCCCCCTCTGATGGGGGGGGCATTGCGGCGGAGTGCGGGGGGCCGCGGCGGGGAGGGGAGTGTCGGTGTGGCTTCGGCCATTCTCCCTTACCTCCCGCGGCCTCAACGGGGCCGCCACCGTCAGATGGCGGACGCGGTGGGGCCGCAGGGGAAGAGGACTGTCGGTGTATCGTTGCCGCTGTCCCTGTCCCCTGCGGCCGAAAGGTGGTAGGTGACGGGGCCACAGACCCGACCCGTCACAGGGGGAGCTCCGGCGTGCCATGACTGCGGCACGTCGGAGGGCCTGGACCCCTCGCTTCCTGGCGTGGGTAGCGCCATGCTAGAAGGCGACGGGTCTGGGCAGCGGTCGCCTCCTTTTGCGAGGGTGGTAAATCGCAAAAGGAGGCGAAGGTGGTGATACGCGGGCGACAGGTGCGGGGGCCCCTTCGCCCGCATTGCACATCACCACCCGCGGGAGGGAATGGCCGAGCACTCGCGGTCATTCCCGGGCTCCTCCGTTGAGAGGGGCATGAGGGGCCCGCTGTAACACAGCGGGCAGTCGTCGGCGGGGGACTGGAGTAAAGGCTCTGCCGGTTTCCCAGTCCTCCTCCACTAAGACGATGCGGGAGTGCCGTTGGGTTTTTTAGTGGGTATACCGGAAGCAGACCGGGGAGTCCCACATACCCCTCCCTTCCCCCGGAGGGAGGATGATGCGTAATGCATTTTTCCCAGCGCAACAAAAAAAAAAAAAAAAAAAAGGTTAGGTTAGGTTAGGTTAGGTTCCCCCCGAATTGGTTCCCGCCTTGTCGTGGCGGGGGGGCTCAGTAGCCGTGGTGGCGACCAACGCCACGGTGAAGCCAAGAGGAACCTCGGCTGGGGCCGCTCGTCTAGGCTTCAGGTGGCCGACGACGAGTGGCCCAATAGTTGCGGTGCCGCGGGTGCCGCCTGTAGCGGCATCGCAACTGAGCGGGCTGCGATGCCCCCCCTCTGATGGGGGGGGGCATCGCGGTGGAGTGCGGGGGGCCGCGGCGGGGAGGGGAGTGTCGGTGTGGCTTCGGCCATTCTCCCTTAACTTCCGCGGCCTCAACGGGTCCGCCACCGTCAGATGGCGGACGCGGTGGGGCCGCAGGGGAAGAGGACTGTCGGTGTATCGTTGCCGCTGTCCCTGTCCCCTGCGGCCGAAAGGTGGTAGGTGACGGGGCCACAGACCCGACCCGTCACAGGGGGAGCTCCGGCGTGCCTGCATGACTGCGGCGCGTCGGAGGGCCTGGACCCCTCGCTTCCTGGCGTGGGTAGCGCCATGCTGGAAGGCGACGGGTCTGGGCAGCGGTCGCCTCCTTTTGCGAGGGTGGTAAATCGCAAAAGGAGGCGAAGGTGGTGATACGCGGGCGACAGGTGCGGGGGCCCCTTCGCCCGCATTGCACATCACCACCCGCGGGAGGGAATGGCCGAGCACTCGCGGTCATTCCCAGGCCCCTCCGTTGAGAGGGGCATGAGGGGCCCGCTGTGAGACAGCGGGCAGTCGTCGGCGGGGGACTGGAGTAAAGGCTCTGCCGGTTTCCCAGTCCTCCTCCACTAAGACGATGCGGGAGTGCCGTTGGGTTTTTTAGTGGGTATACCGGCAACAGACCGGGGAGTCCCACATACCCCTCCCTTCCCCCGGAGGGAGGATGATGCGTAATGCATTTTTCCCAGCGCAACAAAAATAAAAAAATAAAAAAGGTTAGGTTAGGTTAGGTTGGGGGCCCCCCCGAATTGGTTCCCGCCTTGTCGTGGCGAGGGGGCTCAGTAGCCGTGGTGGCGGAAACCCACGGTGAAGCCAAGAGGAACCTAGGCGGGGGTCGCTCGTCTAGGCTTTTGCCGCTAAGCCAACGACGAGTGGCCCAATAGTTGCGGTGCCGCGGGTGCCGCCTGTAGCGGCATCGCAACTGAGCGGGCTGCGATGCCCCCCCCCCCCCTCTGATGGGGGGGGCATCGCAGAGGAGTGCGGGGGGCCGCGGCGGGGAGGGGAGTGTCGGTGTGGCTTCGGCCATTCTCCCTTAACTTCCGCGGCCTCAACGGGGCCGCCACCGTCAGATGGCGGACGCGGTGGGGCCGCAGGGGAAGAGGACTGTCGGTGTATCGTTGCCGCTGTCCCTGTCCCCTGCGGCCGAAAGGTGGTAGGTGACGGGGCCACAGACCCGACCCGTCACAGGGGGAGCTCCGGCGTGCCTGCATGACTGCGGCGCGTCGGAGGGCCTGGACCCCTCGCTTCCTGGCGTGGGTAGCGCCATGCTGGAAGGCGACGGGTCTGGGCAGCGGTCGCCTCCTTTTGCGAGGGTGGTAAATCGCAAAAGGAGGCGAAGGTGGTGATACGCGGGTGTTAGATTTATAAAGGAATTCTATATAAAAGTATCGATATTTACGAAGATAGCAAGCTTAGCTTGGAATGTCAAGATGGTTGCTGGTTATTTACTGTGTATCAGAGTTCCTTTGTGGTGTATAAGGGAAAGGTTTTATGAATAAAAGCACAGAAAGACAAGACTAGGTATTTATTTCAATTAGGCTTGTCAATTAATTCATATTGAGGCTCAGAGAGCTTACTGCCCGTTCGCTATACTAGTTCTCGTGGAGAAGAAGGGCAAGAAACTCCACGGAAGCAACAATGGTTGTAAAAGTATCCATATATATCTTTTACAACCATATAAATCTTGTTTATCACAATAAAGGTCTAATTCTATTATGGCCATTATATGATGAATCTTGTAATATTCCACAATATAAACAACAAGGATAAGGCAAAGAACATGACTAGCCCTTAAATCAATTTAACATCATTATGAATAAAGGCCACAACATGAAATAGAGTTTCAACACCACCATTAGCAATAATCAAGTTATAATTATAATATCAAATAACTTACGTGAAGCTTGTGTAGTCCACCTTTCACAGAATATAACAATTCAGGAAAACAATATCACTATCACAACATACTGTACTGGCTTGTAGTTCACCACAAAAGTGAGTCAATCTTACGAATTACACACTATTTATAGTAACGAGTAGACCTGTCAAATGTCCCCACCATTTTCTACATTTTTAGAAATATTCTCACAATTAGGTCAATAATCAATTCTTGAGTAAAGAAACCTTTTTAAAACGTATCAAGACGATTAAGGAATTAAATATCACCTATTTAGTAATTCTTGATCAATATTCGAAAGAATATTGATACTAACTGACAGTATTGTAACAATTGTCTCAAAGGACTTATTATACTAAAATACCATTATAAAATACAGGATACATCACAATGATCATTATAAATTACGTAATATTTTATAGGAATATCATCACTATGGTTTATATGTAAGTTTAGAGTTATTTTCTGTATACACAACAATATTTACTCAGGTGGGTACTCTAACAATTGTAGGTATTTGACAACACAATAATTGTTTAGGTAGGTACTTAGACATTTGTCGGTAGATGCTTAATAAATATGACAGTTTGTATTTTGTAGCAAACCCCAATACTAACACGGCCATACTGACATGTAGTTCGCTCTCGGACTACATAAATAAAAACTTAAAACTAATTATCTCTTATTAATTTTGTAAAGAAACTTAATGCTAATACATAATTCATTGTTATAGTCCAATTTACCACATCAAAAGGACAAAATAACAACGGTCAGTACTTTGACATCAATCTAAGCCCCTCACCTGCTGCACATGAGACGGGCTAGAGCAAAGTAACTAACTTCAGCAGTTCCAATCATTTCGTTTTGTTTTCCATTCTATTTGTCACATCTGACATACAATACATATTTTTTTTATGGATACAATATCCATATTCTCAGTTTATCATTTTCCATTCTGTTTGTCACATCTGACGTCCAATACATAATTTTCATATAGTGTACAAACATAATGCACAAAAACATCATGTACAAACATGTTTTTATTCTTTAATAGTATCTTCAATAATAACTTTCTTATAGGCCATTTCACCTGGGCAAAATCTTAGCTTGTCTTTAGAAATTTCACCAATTTTGTGGCTCTGAATAGCGCGTAGAGTTCCGATTGGAAGACAGTGTTGTGCGGTTCCAGCCTGAAGGTTCTATGTTTCGATTCCCTGCCTTCACTCCACCACGTTACGGCAGCTCCTACCTTTCCCTCAATTTTGCTGCCGTCGGTGTAGATGTGGGGACCGGTTATGTGGTGGGTTTCCAGGGTTTCGGGATCGAAATCCTCCAATTGCTGGTACTCCGTGGTTATGAGCTCCGATGGGTGTGGCTGTTGGAGGTATCCCACTTTTCGCTCCACTTCTCTGCCTGGAGGTAGGAACTCGTGGGAGTGACCTTTTTTGACCAGGAACAAGGTCGAGGCTTCCATTACCCGGAGGTCGAGAGGCAACTGCCCCGACAGGACGAGTGCCGATGTCAGAGACACAGTGCGGTGTGCCTTGCAGATCTTCTGCGCAAAGCCTCTCTGCAGTGAGTCTAACTGATTTCTGATCATCAGTTTCCCAGCGTCAAGATGGTTGCTGGTTATTTACTGTGTATCAGAGTTCCTTTGTGGTGTATAAGGGAAAGGTTTTATGAATAAAAGCACAGAAAGACAAGACTAGGTATTTATTTCAATTAGGCTTGTCAATTAATTCATATTGAGGCTCAGAGAGCTTACTGCCCGTTCGCTATACTAGTTCTCGTGGAGAAGAAGGGCAAGAAACTCCACGGAAGCAACAATGGTTGTAAAAGTATCCATATATATCTTTTACAACCATATAAATCTTGTTTATCACAATAAAGGTCTAATTCTATTATGGCCATTATATGATGAATCTTGTAATATTCCACAATATAAACAACAAGGATAAGGCAAAGAACATGACTAGCCCTTAAATCAATTTAACATCATTATGAATAAAGGCCACAACATGAAATAGAGTTTCAACACCACCATTAGCAATAATCAAGTTATAATTATAATATCAAATAACTTACGTGAAGCTTGTGTAGTCCACCTTTCACAGAATATAACAATTCAGGAAAACAATATCACTATCACAACATACTGTACTGGCTTGTAGTTCACCACAAAAGTGAGTCAATCTTACGAATTACACACTATTTATAGTAACGAGTAGACCTGTCAAATGTCCCCACCATTTTCTACATTTTTAGAAATATTCTCACAATTAGGTCAATAATCAATTCTTGAGTAAAGAAACCTTTTTAAAACGTATCAAGACGATTAAGGAATTAAATATCACCTATTTAGTAATTCTTGATCAATATTCGAAAGAATATTGATACTAACTGACAGTATTGTAACAATTGTCTCAAAGGACTTATTATACTAAAATACCATTATAAAATACAGGATACATCACAATGATCATTATAAATTACGTAATATTTTATAGGAATATCATCACTATGGTTTATATGTAAGTTTAGAGTTATTTTCTGTATACACAACAATATTTACTCAGGTGGGTACTCTAACAATTGTAGGTATTTGACAACACAATAATTGTTTAGGTAGGTACTTAGACATTTGTCGGTAGATGCTTAATAAATATGACAGTTTGTATTTTGTAGCAAACCCCAATACTAACACGGCCATACTGACATGTAGTTCGCTCTCGGACTACATAAATAAAAACTTAAAACTAATTATCTCTTATTAATTTTGTAAAGAAACTTAATGCTAATACATAATTCATTGTTATAGTCCAATTTACCACATCAAAAGGACAAAATAACAACGGTCAGTACTTTGACATCAATCTAAGCCCCTCACCTGCTGCACATGAGACGGGCTAGAGCAAAGTAACTAACTTCAGCAGTTCCAATCATTTCGTTTTGTTTTCCATTCTATTTGTCACATCTGACATACAATACATATTTTTTTTATGGATACAATATCCATATTCTCAGTTTATCATTTTCCATTCTGTTTGTCACATCTGACGTCCAATACATAATTTTCATATAGTGTACAAACATAATGCACAAAAACATCATGTACAAACATGTTTTTATTCTTTAATAGTATCTTCAATAATAACTTTCTTATAGGCCATTTCACCTGGGCAAAATCTTAGCTTGTCTTTAGAAATTTCACCAATTTTGTGGCTCTGAATAGCGCGTAGAGTTCCGATTGGAAGACAGTGTTGTGCGGTTCCAGCCTGAAGGTTCTATGTTTCGATTCCCTGCCTTCACTCCACCACGTTACGGCAGCTCCTACCTTTCCCTCAATTTTGCTGCCGTCGGTGTAGATGTGGGGACCGGTTATGTGGTGGGTTTCCAGGGTTTCGGGATCGAAATCCTCCAATTGCTGGTACTCCGTGGTTATGAGCTCCGATGGGTGTGGCTGTTGGAGGTATCCCACTTTTCGCTCCACTTCTCTGCCTGGAGGTAGGAACTCGTGGGAGTGACCTTTTTTGACCAGGAACAAGGTCGAGGCTTCCATTACCCGGAGGTCGAGAGGCGAGTGCCGATGTCAGAGACACAGTGCGGTGTGCCTTGCAGATCTTCTGCGCAAAGCCTCTCTGCAGTGAGTCTAACTGATTTCTGATCATCAGTTTCCCAGCTGCAGGCGCCCATGCGCTTGCGGCATACAACACTATTGGCTCTATCACCGACACGTAAATGGTCCTGATAATCTCCCGATTGAGACCCCAAGTCACCTTCGCAGCACATGCAAGCTGTTTATAAATGTCCGCAGCTTTCTTGCAGGTGGCGGAAACATGTGCGTTGAAAGCGAGCTTGTTGTCTATGATCAGCCCTAGAAGCTTAATCTCCTTGACGAGACTTAGCCGGACCCCGGACATGTGAACAACCGGGTCGTCGTACTTGAGCTTTCTTGTCATCACCATCGCATTTGTTTTATGCGCGGCGAAGCAAAGCTTGTTCTGACTACCCCAGTCAGCCACAATGCCCAGCGTCCTTTCTGCCGTTCGCTCCAGGGTACTGACATCTTTGTCGGAGAAGACCAGGACCACATCGTCCGCATAGGCCTGGCAAAATACTCCCAAGCTGTGGATTTTCGTCAAAAGCGAGTCTAGGATCAAATTCCAGAGTGATGGGCCCGCAATGGAACCTTGGACGCATCCCTTGGTGGTCTCCTTCTCGCTTTTCGCTCGGGCGTAATTCACCTGAACCCTTCGATCCTTCAGGTATGATGTAAGTGTGTGGTATATGTTTTTTGGACACCTTCTGGTGAGTAGTTGGTGTTTTATGGCCGGCCACCACGCGTTATCGAAGGCCCCCTCTATGTCCAGTGATACTAGAAGCACGATCTTCTTTGCTTCAATCTCTGCACGTACGTGCGTCACTAGGGCGTAGAGGGCGTCCTCGGTGCCGCGCTGCGGCATGAAGCCATACTGGTGTGTGTTAAGTGTGGGCAGTATGTGCCACTGAAGCCTGTTGACGAGGAGTTTTTCGACGATCTTACCCAAGACAGACAGAAGTCCAATGGGTCTGTAAGACTTTGGATGGGTGTAATCGTCTTTGCCGGGTTTCCGAAGGATGCACACGTGTGCTACTTTCCACTGCCCAGGGAAGCACGATAGCGCCAGGCAACGGTTTGCCAACGCAAGAAATACCTCCCTGTTGCAGTTGATAGCAGCCGCACATATGTCGGCCGTCAGCCCATCCGGACCTGGGGCTTTCTTTGGGTTTTGACCTTGTAAAACCATTTCAAGCTCCGCAGGTGTAAAAGGTGGGTCGTCGGCCGCCAGTCCCCGGAGATCGTCTGATCCCTCTCGTATACGGTCTCTAAGCTGGGTGTGGTGAGATGTTTCCACGATAGTAGAGTCTTCTGGATAGAAGGTGTTCGCGAGAAGTTCCGCCGACTGTTCGGGACTCAGGGTCTCTCCCGTTGGGTTCCTGAGGAGCGCGTCGTTTTCCCTTCTCGCGGTTTTCCTTATGACTCTATAGATTCCGTCCCACATACTTTCTCTTTCCTGTGTGGAACAGAACTCCTTCCAGCTTGCCGTAGCGGCTTCCGTGGCTTGTGTGGTGTATAATTGTTTGGCTGAGGTGTATTCCGATATGGTGTACGCTTTCCTTGATGGTGCCGCATTTCTGATCCTCCTCTTTTTCCTGAGAACGTCTCGTCTGAGTTGTTCTAGAGAAGGGGACCACCAAGGAGGCTTGGAATCAGTTTTCCTTGTGCCAATTTTTGGTATGGACTTTTCGCATGCTTGGTGCACTGCAGAGGTATAATCGCCGATCAGGCTCTCCAAATCCTCATGAGTCGAGATTTGCTCTATTCTTTCGGGTGTGATGTTGCACCCTGATAGACAGTCATTGAAACCTGCCCTGAATTCTGACCATTTCGCCTTCTTAGTGTTGTAGATGCGTGTTGAGACAGGTCTCAACGGTTCTAGGGGCTTCCCCAGACGCATCGCGAAGGTTACCGCGTTATGGTCAGAAGATGTTAGGGTTCTGTCCACTTTCCAACCCTCGATCCTGTCCAGGAGCGACAGGCTGCATACCGTAACATCGACTATGCTGGCATACAGTCTGTCCCCCCTGTACGTCTCGAAGGTCGGAACCTGTCCTCTGTTGAGAATTTGGAGATCCTGCTCATTTACGAATGCGTTGTACTCTGCACCACGGTGGTCTTCGGAGTTACTCCCCCACCACTGGCTCCAAGCATTGATATCTCCACCGATGATTGTGTTAGGTGTGTGTGTATGTATTTTGGTGAGTAGTGTTTTGAGTGTGTTAATGTAGGGTGTTAATGGTTGGTCACCCTCGAAGTAGACCGACACTACTCCAATCTTGATGTCGCCCACCTTTAATATAACCGAGGCAATGTTCTCGGTGACGAGCTGGGGGTCATGAATGACCTCCAGCTCGTCCCCGAAGACAACTACGGCTGCCTTGACTGGTTTTTGGTGACTCAGGGTGCACTGGATGACTTGTGTGCCTGGGTTTTGCTTCATGATCCCCGTTCTTCCTACATAGGGTTCTTGAACGAGGGCCACTTTTATCCCTTTGTCCTGAGCCGCAAGGTGGAGCTCCGTTGTCGCAAGCTTGGAGCGTTGGAGGTTCGCTTGGATGATTTGCAAACCTCTAGTCGGGCCACTGCGAGTACTGACCGTGGTGGTGTTTGTCTGGCTGCCCTCCTCTTCAGCAATACGAGACCCGTGATCTCGCTATTCCATCCCATTTGAGTCGTTCCTGACAGCTTTCGCTGTAGGTTGTGTGTGCCGTTTCCGGGCTCTCCCTGTTTGCCCTTACACAGTTCACGCAAGTTGGGTTTTTGCCCTCTTTCCTTGCGGGACAGTCCCTTCCAGTGTGCTCTCCGGCGCAGTAACTGCAAGTCTGCGCCGTGGCCTTACACACCGTTCTGGTGTGTCCGTACGCCAAACACTTGCTGCACTGCACCAACGGGGACTGGTCCTCAACGGGTACCCTTTGGAGGCCAATGAAGACTTTGGCCTCACCCTGCGTGAGTCGCTTCCACAACTCTGGGGAGAGCTCGAAGACGGGATGGCAGATGAGTGTGTTCCTTCCCTTCTTTCTGTATCTGAGTTTAATCGTCTGGCTACTCAAATCGACACCGACGAAGAGGCCCTGGTTCTGCGCCTTGAGCAGATCCACCATCTCCTCGTCGGTGTAATGAGCCTGGACTCCTCTGATACATACGAGGGGGTTCGCCGGCTTTGGTTCCTGGATCCTAAGGTCGTCCTTCCTGTCAATCTGTTTCTTTACCAGATCCAGATCCCTTTTCGATGCGCAGTTCAGGACGACCTTTTGGTGCCGCGCCTTCCTAACCTTGTTAAGTTGGGCCCCTGTTGTTTTGAGGTCCAAAGCCACCCTTACCCTGAGGTCGTGGCGGCCATCGCCCGAGCCGGCGGATGTCCGTCGGAAAACGTGCGGACGGGCGAGATCCGTGCCGACGCTACTGGGCTCGGCATGATTTGGGTGCGTTGCCCGGTGGCGGCGGCGCAAAAGGTTGCTAACGGTGGACGACTGCTGGTGGGGTGGGTTGCAGCGAGGGTCAAGCTGCTGCAACCAAGGGCATTGCGGTGCTATCGTTGCCTGGACATTGGGCATGTCAGGGCACGATGCACCGCTGAAACAGACCGCAGCGAGCAGTGTTATCGCTGCGGTCAGCCCGGCCACAAGGCGGCCCAGTGCTCTGCGGCGCCAAACTGCAGTCTCTGTACAGCTGCAGGGAGGCCCGCTGGACACAGGGCGGGCGGAAAAGGCTGTGGCGCACCCGCGCCGCAGCAGAAGAGGAGAAGGAGGGCTAAGGTTGCCGGGGGCTCGTTAACCCCCCGTCAGCCTGGCTGCCCTTCGGCCGACTCCCGGCCTAGGAATGGAGTGGAGGGAATGGATTGCGCATAATGGCGCTCTACCATTTCCTCCAGGGCAATATCAACCACTCTGCCAGAGCTCAGGATCTCTTGCTCCAGAGCATGGCAGAGTGGTCGATTCACGTGGCTGTGGTCGCCGAGCCGTATTTCGTCCCACCCAGGGATAACTGGGTTGGAGACCTCGACGGTTTGGTGGCCATTATTGGCGGGGCTCTTGTCAGCCCGTCCCGAGGTCGTGGCTGGGTGGCCGCCCTCGTGGACGGCGTTGGCATAGTTGGTGCGTATTTTTCGCCCAACAAGAGTCTCGCCGACTTCGAGAGTTTCCTTGTCGAGTTAGGCGCCGTCGTAGGTCGACTCCACCCTCACCCTGTGCTGTTATTAGGGGATCTCAACGCCAAGTCTTCGGCGTGGGGATCTCCGGTAAACGATGCTAGGGGTGAGGCGCTGGAAGAGTGGTCAGTAACCACCGGCCTGGTCATCTTAAACCAGGGCTCGGTTTACACGTGCGTGCGACAGCGGGGCGGGTCTGTAGTGGACGTCTCGTTCGCTAGCCCTGCTGTCGCGAGCCGTGTCCGTGACTGGCATGTCGCCGTGGAGGTGGAGACGTTATCGGATCACCGATATATCCGCTTTGACGTCTCCACCCAGACCACTGGCGGCCGCGGTACACCGGCCCCGCGAACGGACGGTCCGCGCTGGGCGCGCAAGCGCATCGACAGGGAACTTCTCGAGGAGGCCACCATTGTCCAGGCCTGGATCCGGGAGTCGACAACAACCGGACCCGTCGACGTCGAACAGGAGGCGCTGTGGTTCCGCGGGGCGATGACGCAAATCAGCGACGCGTCCATGCCCCGGGTCCACGCACAGTCAGCGAGGCGCCAGGTGTACTGGTGGTCCGCCGAGATCGCACAGTTGCGTGTCGCGTGCGTAGCGGCCAGACGCCAGTACACCCGATACCGGAGGAGACGTCGTCGGTTCCCCGACGAAGAAGCCGCGCTGTATGAGGTGTACCGCGCGGCGACGGAGACTCTGCGGCTGGCCATCGGCGAAGCGAAGAAGCGAGCCAGGGAGGAGATGTTGGAGACTCTAGACCGGGATCCTTGGGGGCGCCCTTATCGAGCGGTTCGAGGAAAACTTCGAGCCGCCGCGCCTCCACTTACGGAGAGTCTCCATCCCGAGCTGCTGGAGGAGGTAGTCGCAGCCCTCTTCCCGGCGAGAGCGGAGCATATCCCGCCGCCGATGGCTTTGCCCACGGCCGCAGAGTCTACAGAGGAGGACGCCATCAGCGTCCCAGAGGTGACACAGGCAGAGATGGGGGCGGCCGTGATGCGGCTCCGGGCCAAGAACGTGGCTCCGGGGCCCGACGGAATCCACGGCCACGTGCTAGCCCTCGCTCTGAAGGAGCTAGAGCCCTGGCTGAGAGGACTCTTCACAGCGTGCCTTGAGCGGGGCCAGTTTCCCACTCTATGGAAATCTGGTCGTCTGGTCCTGCTCAGGAAGGCGGGGCGCCCTGCGGACTCACCGTCCGCGTACCGGCCCATAGTGCTGCTAGACGAGGTGGGTAAGCTGTTCGAGCGGATAATCGCTGCCCGCCTCGTCAGCCACTTGTACAGAGAGGGGCCGGACCTGGACGAAAGCCAGTTTGGCTTTCGGCATGGGCGCTCCACCATCCACGCGATATCGCAGGTGAGAGTCCTGGCGGAGGAAGCGGTGTCCCGGGGTGGGGTGATGTTGGCGGTGTCCTTGGACATTTCCAACGCATTCAACACCCTGCCCTGGAGTTGTGTTCGGGAGGCACTGCGGTATCATCGAGTGCCTCCCTACCTCCGCCGCATTGTCGGGGCTTATTTAGCGGAGAGGTGTGTCACCTATGTGGGACGTGATGGCGTCGAAAACCAGCACCGCATGTCGTGCGGTGTTCCACAGGGCTCGGTCTTGGGCCCGCCCCTGTGGAACATCGGGTACGACTGGGTGCTGAGGGGCGAACTCCAACCGGGCGTAGACCTGACATGTTACGCGGACGATACGCTGGTCACCGCCCGGGGGAGTTCGTACAGGGAGGCAGCGTTGCTGGCGACGGCTGCGGTCTCACAGGTGGTGAGCCGCATACGGCGCCTTGGCCTGGAGGTGGCCCTCAACAAGTCGGAGGCCATGGTCTTTCATGGCCCCCGGCGGGCGCCACCGCCCGATGCCCACATAGTCGTCGGGGGGGCTCGAATCGCTGTCGAGTCAACCATGAAGTACCTGGGATTGGTGCTCGACAGCCGGTGGGATTTCGGCCCCCACTTCCGGCGGCTGGCGCCCAAGTTGTTGGGCGCGGCTGGGGCGCTGTCAACGCTGCTTCCCAATCTGGGGGGCCCGAGTGCTGCCTGTAGGCGGCTCTACGTGGGGATCGTGCGATCAATGGCCCTGTATGGGGCCCCGATCTGGGCGGCTGACCTGACGGCCGGCAGCATCGCTGTTCTGCGAAAGCCGCAGAGAGCGATGGCCGTCAGAGTCATCAGGGGGTATCGCACGATCTCCTACGAGGCGGCTTGTGCACTGGCCGGATCCCCGCCCTGGGACCTGGAGGCGAAGGTACTCGCGTCACTGTATCGGTGGCGCGAGGAAGCGCGGGCGCGGGGCGAAGGGCTGATGCAGCGACATATGGAGTTGCGTCAGTCCCAGCTTCGCGAGGTCCTGGTGGCGGAATGGCGGGACAGGCTTTCACGCCCTACCGCCGGCCTCAATACCATCGAGGCGGTCCGGCCAGTGCTCGAGCGCTGGCTCGGGAGGAGGCACGGCTCCCTGTCGTTTCGGGTGACGCAGGTGCTCTCGGGGCATGGTTGCTTCGGGAAGTACCTGTGTCGCATAAGCAGGGAGCCGGACGCCCGGTGTCATCACTGCGTCGACTGCCGGGAGGACACGGCGTGGCATACGCTGGCTGAGTGTGCCGCTTGGGAGGGGCCACGCCGTGCCCTCATCTCTGAAGTAGGCAGTGACCTGTCGCTGCCGGCCGTAGTCGAGTCTATGGTCGGCAGCGAGGAGTCCTGGGACGCGGTGGTATCCTTCTGCGAAACAGTCGTCTCGCAGAAGGAGGCTGCGGAGAGGGAGAGGGAGATTTCATCCACTAACCCGATTCGCAGCAGACGCGCCGGGCGTCGGCGGAGGGCGGACAACGCCCTCTTCCGGCCCCCCTAAATGGGTCCTAGGGCGACGGACTCGGGGACGTCCGTCGTCCACCACACATCTGGACCCGAGGTGGTGGCGCGTAGTGTTCCACGCGCGCCCCTCTTAGACGTTGCGGGGGGTGCAAACACCTCACTCCCCCCCAACCCGAGATCGAGGCCCGCGGAGGCGGGCCGGCACTAGCTGGGGGTTGCGGAAGTATCGTTGTTCCCGCGACCCCCAGCGTAGGTGTGAGATGGAACACCGGGGTGGTTTTTAGTCAGTACGAGTCTGACAGACCCCTCCACCCACCCCAGGGCGGAGGACATCCAATGAGGATTTTCCACCCCGGAAAAAAAAAAAAAAAAAAAAAAAAAAAAAAAAAAAAAAAAAAAAAGGTTAGGTTAGGTTAGGTTAGGTTCCCCCCCGAATTGGTTCCCGCCTTGTCGTGGCGGGGGGGCTCAGTAGCCGTGGTGGCGGAAACCCACGGTGAAGCCAAGAGGAACCTAGGCGGGGGCCGCTCGTCTAGGCTTTTGCCGATAAGCCAACGACGAGTGGCCCAATAGTTGCGGTGCCGCGGGTGCCGCCTGTAGCGGCATCGCAACTGAGCGGGCTGCGATGCCCCCCTCTGATGGGGAGGGCATCGCAGAGGAGTGCGGGGGGCCGCGGCGGGGAGGGGAGTGTCGGTGTGGCTTCGGCCATTCTCCCTTAACTTCCGCGGCCTCAACGGGGCCGCCACCGTCAGATGGCGGACGCGGTGGGGCCGCAGGGGAAGAGGACTGTCGGTGTATCGTTGCCGCTGTCCCTGTCCCCTGCGGCCGAAAGGTGGTAGGTGACGGGGCCACAGACCCGACCCGTCACAGGGGGAGCTCCGGCGTGCCTGCATGACTGCGGCGCGTCGGAGGGCCTGGACCCCTCGCTTCCTGGCGTGGGTAGCGCCATGCTGGAAGGCGACGGGTCTGGGCAGCGGTCGCCTCCTTTTGCGAGGGTGGTAAATCGCAAAAGGAGGTGAAGGTGGTGATACGCGGGCGACAGGTGCGGGGGCCCCTTCGCCCGCATTGCACATCACCACCCGCGGGAGGGAATGGCCGAGCACTCGCGGTCATTCCCGGGCCCCTCCGTTGAGAGGGGCATGAGGGGCCCGCTGTGAGACAGCGGGCAGTCGTCGGCGGGGGACTGGAGGTAAAGGCTCTGCCGGTTTCCCAGTCCTCCTCCACTAAGACGATGCGGGAGTGCCGTTGGGTTTTTTAGTGGGTATACCGGAAGCAGGATCCGGGGAGTCCCACATACCCCTCCCTTCCCCCGGAGGGAGGATGATGCGTAATGCATTTTTCCCAGCGCAACAAAAAAAAAAAAAAAAAAAAAAAAAAAAAAAAAAGGTTAGGTTAGGTTCGTTGCTGGATGGGGTGGTCCGGTCCCTGTTTCCACGCAGGACCGACTTCGCCCCACCAGCAATGGACCCCCCGCAGGAAGCGGCTACGCCGGAGGACGAGGTACCCCCGGTGACGGTGGATGAAGTCCACGAGGGGATACTTCGCCTCCGCGCGAAGAAGACGGCCCCTGGGCCGGACGGCGTCCCCGCTCGGGTGGTGGCGATAGCTGCCTCCCAAATGGAGGACAGGTTTCGGGACCTCTTCAGCGCGTGCCTTACGGCTGGGAGGTTCCCGAAACTGTGGAGGGAGGGGCGGCTTTGCCTCCTCCGAAAAGAGGGACGCCCGGCGGACTCCCCCTCGGCATACCGGCCCATCGTTCTACTCGATGAGGTCGGTAAATTGTTCGAGGGGATAGTCGCCGACCGGCTCAACAGCCATCTGCGGGGGGTGGGACCAGACCTGTCGGACGCCCAGTTCGGATTTCGAAAGGGGCGTTCGACGGTCGATGCCTTGGCCCTGCTGAAGGGCCAGGTGCAGGAGGCGGTGGCCGCGGGGGACGGAGTGTTGGCGGTGTCGTTCGACATTGCCAACGCCTTCAACTCCGTCCCCCACGCGACCATATTGGAGGCACTCCGATACCATGGAGTGCCCCAATATCTGCGGGCGATCCTGGCCAGCTACCTGGAGGACCGAGAGGTCCTTCTGGTGGACAAGACGGCCAGGATCAGGCGCTACGGCGCGGAGTCCGGTGTTCCGCAGGGGTCGGTTTTAGGCCCTCCCCTGTGGAACATCGGTTTTAATTGGCTCCTGCGGGGCACCCTCCTCCAGGGCACGAGTGTCATTTGCTACGCAGATGACACTCTCCTCGTTGCCCGGGGGAGGGACTTCGGTGAGGCGGCCTGTTTGGCCTCGGCCGGCGGATCCTTGGTGGCGGGGAGGATCCGCCGGCTTGGACTGAGGGTGGCGCTGAACAAGACCGAGGCCGTGTTCTTCCACGGGCCTCGGCAGCGCCGCCCTCCTGACGCCCATATCTTGGTGGAGGGCGTCCGGATAGAGGTCGGGGTCCAGATGAAATATCTGGGCCTCGTGCTTGACAGCAGGTGGCGCTTCGGCCCGCATTTCAGCGGGCTGTCGACGCGCCTGCTGAAAGCCGCGGACGCCCTCTCATGGCTCCTCCCGAACCTGGGGGGGCCCAAGACGCGGTGCCGGCGCCTCTATGCCGGCATCCTCAAGAGCATGGCCCTCTACGGGGCACCCATCTGGGCGGACTCCCTCCAGAGGAGGGAGAATGCAACCGCCATCCGCGGGCCACAAAGGGCCATTGCACAGCGGGTGGCGAGGGCCTACCGCTCAGTGGGCTTTTCGGCGGCGTGCGCTCTGGCGGGCACCCCTCCCTGGGAGTTGGAGGCATGGGTGCTCGCCAGAGTATATGAGTGGACTGCGCGGCGGAAGGCGCTCGGGGAGCGCCCCGCCGCGGAAGAGCGGGAGGCCGTGCGGCGGGAGGCGAGGGACGCTATCATCGTCCATTGGACGGAAGACCTCGCCACCGCCGCCTTTGGCCGTCGGACGCTGGACGCGCTCGGTCCAGTCCTGCGGGACTGGCTCGAGCGGCCTCACGGTTTCCTCTCGTTCCGTCTAGTGCAGGTGTTGTCCGGACATGGTTGTTTCGGAACGCACCTGCACCGGATCCGGAGGGAGGAAACCCCAGCGTGCCACGACTGCGGCGCGGCAGGGGACACGGCGCAGCACACCCTCGAGGTGTGCCCAGTCTGGGCAGAGCTGCGCCGTGTCCTGATTAGTGTGATCGGGCAGGACCTCTCACTTCCCGGCGTGGTCAACTCCATGCTGGGGAGTGAGGAGGCCTGGGCGGCGGTTGCCTCCTTTTGCGAGGTCGTGATGTCGCAAAAGGAGGCGGCGGAGCGTGCGCGGGAGGACGATCCTCTCGCGCCGCCGCACCGCAGGCGAAGAAGGGGTGGGAGAAGGCGGTTGTACGATCGTCTCCTCCCACCTCCTGGTGGCGATTAGCGGGCGACAGGTGCGGGGGCACCTTTCGCTCGCATTGCACTAATCGCCACCCTCGTCGGGCGGGAACGGCCGAGCACTGTGGTCGTTCCCGGGCCCCTCCACTAAGGGAGGGGCGTGAAGGCCCCGCTGTAAAGGCGGGCGGTCGTCGGCGGAGGACTGGACGTAAAGGCTGTGCCAGTTTCCCAGTCCTCCTCCATAAAGACGATGCGGGAGTGCCGCTGGGTTATTTTAGTGGGTATACCGGGTCTTCCCGGGGAGTCCCACATAGCCCCCCCATTCCCCCAATGGGTGGGTATGCGTAATGCATTTTTTCCCAGCGTGATCAAAAAAAAAAAAAAAAAAAAAAAAAGGTTAGGTTAGGTTCCCCCCCGAATTGGTTCCCGCCTTGTCGTGGCGGGGGGGCTCAGTAGCCGTGGTGGCGGAAACCCACGGTGAAGCCAAGAGGAACCTAGGCGGGGGCCGCTCGTCTAGGCTTTTGCCGCTAAGCCAACGACGAGTGGCCCAATAGTTGCGGTGCCGCGGGTGCCGCCTGTAGCGGCATCGCAACTGAGCGGGCTGCGATGCCCCCCCCTCTGATGGGGGGGGGCATTGCGGCGGAGTGCGGGGGCCGCGGCGGGGAGGGGAGTGTCGGTGTGGCTTCGGCCATTCTCCCTTACCTCCCGCGGCCTCGACGGGGCCGCCACCGTCAGATGGCGGACGCGGTGGGGCCGCAGGGGAAGAGGACTGTCGGTGTATCGTTGCCGCTGTCCCTGTCCCCTGCGGCCGAAAGGTGGTAGGTGACGGGGCCACAGACCCGACCCGTCACAGGGGGAGCTCCGGCGTGCCTGCATGACTGCGGCGCGTCGGAGGGCCTGGACCCCTCGCTTCCTGGCGTGGGTAGCGCCATGCTGGAAGGCGACGGGTCTGGGCAGCGGTCGCCTCCTTTTGCGAGGGTGGTAAATCGCAAAAGGAGGCGAAGGTGGTGATACGCGGGCGACAGGGGCGGGGGCCCCTTCGCCCGCATTGCACATCACCACCCGCGGGAGGGAATGGCCGAGCACTCGCGGTCATTCCCGGGCCCCTCCGGTGAGAGGGGCATGAGGGGCCCGCTGTGAGACAGCGGGCAGTCGTCGGCGGGGGACTGGAGTAAAGGCTCTGCCGGTTTCCCAGTCCTCCTCCACTAAGACGATGCGGGAGTGCCGCTGGGTTATTTTAGTGGGTATACCGGGTCTTCCCGGGGAGTCCCACATAGCCCCCCCATTCCCCCAATGGGTGGGTATGCGTAATGCATTTTTTCCCAGCGTGATCAAAAAAAAAAAAAAAAAAAAAAAAAGGTTAGGTTAGGTTCCCCCCCGAATTGGTTCCCGCCTTGTCGTGGCGGGGGGGCTCAGTAGCCGTGGTGGCGGAAACCCACGGTGAAGCCAAGAGGAACCTAGGCGGGGGCCGCTCGTCTAGGCTTTTGCCGCTAAGCCAACGACGAGTGGCCCAATAGTTGCGGTGCCGCGGGTGCCGCCTGTAGCGGCATCGCAACTGAGCGGGCTGCGATGCCCCCCCCTCTGATGGGGGGGGGCATTGCGGCGGAGTGCGGGGGCCGCGGCGGGGAGGGGAGTGTCGGTGTGGCTTCGGCCATTCTCCCTTACCTCCCGCGGCCTCGACGGGGCCGCCACCGTCAGATGGCGGACGCGGTGGGGCCGCAGGGGAAGAGGACTGTCGGTGTATCGTTGCCGCTGTCCCTGTCCCCTGCGGCCGAAAGGTGGTAGGTGACGGGGCCACAGACCCGACCCGTCACAGGGGGAGCTCCGGCGTGCCTGCATGACTGCGGCGCGTCGGAGGGCCTGGACCCCTCGCTTCCTGGCGTGGGTAGCGCCATGCTGGAAGGCGACGGGTCTGGGCAGCGGTCGCCTCCTTTTGCGAGGGTGGTAAATCGCAAAAGGAGGCGAAGGTGGTGATACGCGGGCGACAGGGGCGGGGGCCCCTTCGCCCGCATTGCACATCACCACCCGCGGGAGGGAATGGCCGAGCACTCGCGGTCATTCCCGGGCCCCTCCGGTGAGAGGGGCATGAGGGGCCCGCTGTGAGACAGCGGGCAGTCGTCGGCGGGGGACTGGAGTAAAGGCTCTGCCGGTTTCCCAGTCCTCCTCCACTAAGACGATGCGGGAGTGCCGTTGGGTTTTTTAGTGGGTATACCGGAAGTAGACCGGGGAGTCCCACATACCCCTCCCTTCCCCCGGAGGGAGGATGATGCGTAATGCATTTTTCCCAAAAAAAAAAAAAAAAAAAGGTTAGGTTAGGTTGGGGGTTCCCCTCACAGTTTTTACGTCCACGTCGTGACCCCCGGAAACGTCCCAGTTTGACCACCGTAACGGAGTGGCAAACTGGGTACGGCCAAAGTAAACTGTGCGATCGTTGCTATTATTTTATTTTTACTGCGGCAAGTGACGAATTTGTTTTGTGGTTATGCCTCCCCGTAAGGGCGGTATGAAGAAAAAAAAAGGCCCTTCTAAGGGCCAACTAAAAGGCCCTTCTCAGGGCCAACCAGAAGGAGAAGAAGGCAGAGCCTTCTACGGTGGAAGGATGGACGACTCTTTGCCCGACAATGAGTCCGTTGTGTCGGACGCCAGCTCGATGGTGATCGAGGACCCTCGATCACGATCGGGCTCGCGGAAGAGGACGGCCTTCCTGAAGGAGGCATCCGATGGCTCCTCGGCGTCGGATTCGGCGAAGGAGCCGAGGAAGGGGCCTAAGGCCAAAAAGCCGTCGTCACAAACGGCAGCGGACACCCACGACGTGGGTCTGGCAGACGCCCAACGCCAGTTGAACCTGGCGCGGAGGACACAGCTCGAGCAAGAGTTGGAGGAGCGGGTTGAGGCCAACGAGCAACGGGCGCGCGTCTCCCGGGCCAGCTCTGGATACGGCGCGTCCCGAGTCCTGTACTCGGACCACTCCCTGGCCGAGCTGGAGCGGATGGCGGCAGAGAACGAGGAGGAGATAGTGGTGGTCGCCTCCAAGTCCTCCCACTTAAAGGGGACTTTTCAAAAGTCCCTGAAATGCCGGGCCGTGAGCATGCGTGGCATCGTCGCGGAGCTGGTGCAGCGG
The DNA here is from genome assembly GCA_948252205.1 of Orthosia incerta. Taxonomy (NCBI): domain Eukaryota; kingdom Metazoa; phylum Arthropoda; class Insecta; order Lepidoptera; family Noctuidae; genus Orthosia; species Orthosia incerta. The sequence goes on from OX411768.1 coordinate 21,204,148, forward strand.
CAGGCGACCGACGAGACGCGGCAACTGCAGGCGAGGGTCGATCGCCTGCAGACGGAGGTCAGCCAGCTGCACCAGAAGCTGGCTGAAGCCACGGCCCAGCCAACCCAGGCTGAGCCGAGACCAGCGGCAGAGGGCCCTGCCTCCTCCAACCTTGAGGATATCATCCGCAAGGTTGTGATGGAGGAGAGGGCCTTCACGAGGGCCTGCCTGGAGGGGATAGAGGACCGCCTCCTGCCCGAGAGGAGCTACCGGCTGCCGCTTGCCTCGGATAAGAGGAGGGGTGGGCCGGAGCCAACCCCACAAAGGGAGGAGGACCCCCTTCTGCCTGCCACCACCCCGACCAACCAGCAGGGCTGGACGAGGGTGGTCGGCAAGGGCAAAAGGAAGGGCAAGGGCGGGGGGGCATCAGCGGTCGTCCCTGCTGTCCCCGTCCCCGCCGCCACCACCCCTCCCAGCCGGTCGCAGACGATCGGCAAGGGAAAGGGGAAGGGGAAAAGCTCCCCCCCAGCTGTCCCCGCTACCATCCCTCCCAACCAGTCGCAGTCGACTGGCAAGGGAGGGGGAAAGGGGAAGGGTTCGGCCCCAGCCGGCAAGAGGAACTTGGTTCCTCCCAAGACCGCAGCCGTCGTGGTGACGCTCACCGCGGAGGCTGTGGAGCGGGGTGAGACGTACGCGTCCGTAATGATACGGGCGCGTGCGAATGCCGATCCCAGCAAACTTGGGATCGGCAAGGTCTCATGCCGCCGGACGCAGGCTGGGGCTCGATTATTTGAGTTCCCGGGAGCCGAGGGTGGGGCGCATGCGGACCTCTTTGCAGCAAAGCTGAAAGAGGTCATCGCGGACGCGGCCAAGGTGGCCAGGCCGGTGAAATCGGCGGCCTTAGAGATCTCCGACTTGGATGACACAGTCACCAAGGAGGAGGTCGTGGCGGCGGTCTCAGCCATAGGGGGTTGCGATGTCGCAGCGGTACAAGGCCGGGACATTAGGCCCGGCCGCGGCGGCATGGGCACTATTCGCCTGGAGTGCCCAGTCGCCGTTGCCAAAGCCGTCCTTGACAAAGGACGGCTTGCCGTCGGCTTTGGCTCGGGTGCAGTCCGAGCGCTTGAGGCTCAGCCACTGAGGTGCTTCAGGTGCTTTGGCATCGGACACACCCGGCCCCTCTGTCCGTCCAGCATCGACAGGACGGACAGCTGCTACCGCTGCGGCAAGGAGGGCCATAAGGCCGCAGCTTGCAAGGCCGCCACGCCGCACTGCGCGGTGTGTGCCGCCAATGGCCGCCCGGCGGGCCACGTTATGGGGGGGAGGAACTGTAGTCCTCCCCCAAAGAGGGGCAAAGTTCAGGCGCCGACCCGGCCTGTCACTGCCACCGCCGTACCAGAGGCTACGGCGGCTGTGGAGGAGGGGGGTGCGATGTCCGACTAATGAATAGGGTCCAACATCGCATCCTCCAGGCGAACACCAACCACTGCAGAGTGGCACAGGATCTGCTGATGCAGACCGTGGCTGAGTGGTTGGTGGACGTGGCAGTGGTCGCCGAGCCGTACTCGGTCCCCAGTACCTGGCTGGGCGATCGGGACGGCTTGGTGGCGTTGGTGTCGCGGCCCGCCACGGACTCCCCTCCCCTCTCGCTTTTAGAGAGGGGACCGGGATACGTGGCCGCCGCGTGGGGAGATGTAGCCCTGATCGGGGTATATTTCTCCCCAAACCGCCCTCTAAGGGACTTCGAGAATTTTCTCGAGGTCCTTACGGCAGTCGCCGGGAGGGCGGCACCACGTCAGGTCATCCTAATGGGCGACCTGAACGCCAAGTCGGTAGCCTGGGGCAACCCGGCCGCCTCATGCAACGTCCGGGGACGCGCCGCCGAATTGTGGGCGGCTTCGAGCGGTGTGTCCCTCCTAAACAGGGGGGATGTTCACACGTGTGTGCGGCAGCGGGGAGGGTCTGTGGTTGACGTTTCGTTCGCCACCCCCGTGCTAGCCGCCCGCGTCGTGGACTGGCGGGTTGAGATGGTGGAGACCCTGTCGGACCACCGCTATGTGCGGTTCGACATCTCCACCCATGGCCCGCGGGGGGGAATGGCCCGCCCGGGCCAATCTCCCTTCCCGCGGTGGGCTCTCACCCGCCTGGACCGGGAGGCAGCCCAGGAGGCAGCGTTCCTCCAGGACTGGCTCTCGCCCCCTGTGGAGGCCCTGGACGTTGACGCCGCAGCGGTCCAACTCCGAGGGTCCCTGACCGAGGTGTGCAACTCGAGTATGCCTCGGTCACGCCGTCCGCCTCCCCGTCGCGCCGTTTATTGGTGGACGGAGGAGTTGGCGGGGCTCCGGGCCTCTTGCGTGGCGGCCAGGAGGGCCTACACGCGGAGCCGGCGGCGCACCACCCGATCTCAGGCCGGGGAGGATCGCCTCTACGCCTCCTACGTGGAGGCAAAGACGGTCCTCAGGACGGGAATGTGCGCCGCCAAGGACTCGGCAAGGGCCGAGATGTTGGAGGGTCTCGACAGGGATCCATACGGGAGGCCGTATAAGCTGGCGCGGAGCCAGCTGCGGCCCTGCGGTCCCCCCCTGTCGGAGACCCTCGAGCCGGCGTTGCTGGATGGGGTGGTCCGGTCCCTGTTTCCACGCAGGACCGACTTCACCCCACCAGCAATGGACCCCCCGCAGGAAGCGGCTACGCCGGAGGACGAGGTACCCCCGGTGACGGTGGATGAAGTCCACGAGGGGATACTTCGCCTCCGCGCGAAGAAGACGGCCCCTGGGCCGGACGGCGTCCCCGCTCGGGTGGTGGCGATAGCTGCCTCCCAAATGGAGGACAGGTTTCGGGACCTCTTCAGCGCGTGCCTTACGGCTGGGAGGTTCCCGAAACTGTGGAGGGAGGGGCAGCTTTGCCTCCTCCGAAAAGAGGGACGCCCGGCGGACTCCCCCTCGGCATACCGGCCCATCGTTCTACTCGATGAGGTCGGTAAATTGTTCGAGGGGATAGTCGCCGACCGGCTCAACAGCCATCTGCGGGGGGTGGGACCAGACCTGTCGGACGCCCAGTTCGGATTTCGAAAGGGGCGTTCGACGGTCGATGCCTTGGCCCTGCTGAAGGGCCAGGTGCAGGAGGCGGTGGCCGCGGGGGACGGAGTGTTGGCGGTGTCGTTCGACATTGCCAACGCCTTCAACTCCGTCCCCCACTCGACCATATTGGAGGCACTCCGGTACCATGGAGTGCCCCAATATCTGCGGGCGATCCTGGCCAGCTACCTGGAGGACCGAGAGGTCCTTCTGGTGGACAAGACGGCCAGGATCAGGCGCTACGGCGCGGAGTCCGGTGTTCCGCAGGGGTCGGTTCTAGGCCCTCCCCTGTGGAACATCGGATTTAATTGGCTCCTGCGGGGCACCCTCCTCCAGGGCGCGAGTGTCATCTGCTACGCAGATGACACTCTCCTTGTTGCCCGGGGGAGGGACTTCGGTGAGGCGGCCTGTTTGGCCTCGGCCGGCGGATCCTTGGTGGCGGGGAGGATCCGCCGGCTTGGACTGAGGGTGGCGCTGAACAAGACCGAGGCCGTGTTCTTCCACGGGCCTCGGCAGCGCCGCCCTCCTGACGCCCATATCTTGGTGGAGGGCGTCCGGATGGAGGTCGGGGTCCGGATGAAATATCTGGGCCTCGTGCTTGACAGCAGGTGGCGCTTCGGCCCGCATTTCAGCGGGCTATCGACGCGCCTGCTGAGAGCCGCGGACGCCCTCTCATGGCTCCTCCCGAACCTGGGGGGGCCCAAGACGCGATGCCGGCGCCTCTATGCCGGCGTCCTCAAGAGTATGGCCCTCTACGGGGCACCCATCTGGGCGGACTCCCTCCAGAGGAGGGAGAATGCAACCGCCATCCGCGGGCCACAAAGGGCCATTGCACAGCGGGTGGCGAGGGCCTACCGCTCAGTGGGCTTTTCGGCGGCGTGCGCTCTGGCGGGCACCCCTCCCTGGGAGTTGGAGGCATGGGTGCTCGCCAGAGTATATGAGTGGACTGCGCGGCGGAAGGCGCTCGGGGAGTGCCCCGCCGCGGAAGAGCGGGAGGCCGTGCGGCGGGAGGCGAGGGACGCTATCATCGTCCATTGGACGGAGGACCTCGCCACCGCCGCCTTTGGCCGTCGGACGCTGGACGCGCTCGGTCCAGTCCTGCGGGACTGGCTCGAGCGGCCTCACGGTTTCCTCTCGTTCCGTCTAGTGCAGGTGTTGTCCGGACATGGTTGTTTCGGAAAGCACCTGCACCGGATCCGGAGGGAGGAAACCCCAGCGTGCCGCGACTGCAGCGCGGCAGAGGACACGGCGCAGCACACCCTCGAGGTGTGCCCAGCCTGGGCAGAGCTGCGCCGTGTCCTGATTAGTGTGATCGGGCAGGACCTCTCACTTCCCGGCGTGGTCAACTCCATGCTGGGGAGTGAGGAGGCCTGGGCGGCGGTTGCCTCCTTTTGCGAGGTCGTGATGTCGCAAAAGGAGGCGGCGGAGCGTGCGCGGGAGGACGATCCTCTCGCGCCGCCGCTCCGCAGGCGAAGAAGGGGTGGGAGAGGGCGGTTGTACGATCGTCTCCTCCCACCTCCTGGTGGCGATTAGCGGGCGATAGGTGCGGGGGCACCTTTCGCTCGCATTGCACTAATCGCCACCCTCGTCGGGCGGGAACGGCCGAGCACTGCGGTCGTTCCCGGGCCCCTCCACTAAGGGAGGGGCGTGAGGGGCCTGCCGTAAAGGCGGGCAGTCGTCGGCGGAGGACTGGACGTAAAGGCTGTGCCAGTTTCCCAGTCCTCCTCCATAAAGACGATGCGGGAGTGCCGCTGGGTTATTTTAGTGGGTATACCGGGCCTCAGCCCGGGGAGTCCCACATAGCCCCCCCATTCCCCCAATGGGTGGGTATGCGTAATGCATTTTTTCCCAGCGTGATCAAAAAAAAAAAAAAAAAAAAAAGGTTAGGTTAGGTTAGGTGGGGTGCGGGTCAGGTAACCTCCACGTGTGCTTGGTGGGTTGCTAGTCTCTTTCGGATACGTCCGGGGGGAAGGGCAACCCGCTGGGCCGGTGCACCCTGGGCACCGTCAATAACTTCCCATTCGTGGGCTCTTGTTGGCGGTGGCGAATACCTGACGGGGGGGGATGTCGCTCTGGGTGTTCCTCTGAATAGCAGAGGACATGCCAGATGCGACAAAGGGGCTGGGTTGGGTTTAGGTTAGGTTAGGCTAGGTTAGTCTGGGTAGGTTAGGTAGGTGAGTAGGAAGGGGAGTCTACGCCGGCTCTCCTTGAATCCCGGAGACCGCAGCATACTCCCAACGACCCCCATCGTAGGCGGTATGGGGTACGGGACTTGTTGTGGACGGAAGGAGGTTGAGGGGGAGGGTGGTTACCTGAAAACAGGTAATCACCAACAAGGGAGCTTCGCCAGCTCCTGGAATTCCGGAGACCACGGTGACCTACCAACGACCCCCATCGTTGGCGGATGGGGTACGGCGGCGCTGTGAGCGGAGGGCTTGCCTTAATTGGCCGGCCTGCGAGAAGGAAAACTCAAAAGGAACACCCGACAGCGAAGTCGTAAAAACCTGTAGATACCTGGCGACCTCTACAGTATATAGCTACACTGGCCGGAATGGGCGTCACCCGACAGTGTTTCCCTACATCGTCCCATACTCGTGGGAACAATCATGGAAAATTTAATAACAAATAAAACAAAAGATGGAAGAAAAGAGGAGGAGAAGAAGGAGATTGAGAGGGAGAGGAAGATGGAGCAGGTGACGGAGACTCGAAGGGAACTTCGCGTCTCCTTGACGCGTCTCTCGGAGTCCGACTCGGATGCCAGCGAGGCCAGTTTGATGACGGTCGAGTCCGGGAGTGAGAAGGAGGAGGCTCGCAAAAACTGGAAAAAGAGGCCAATAGGGGAAGTGGAGTCAGATGAGGAGGAGACGATGTCGCCGACCAAAGGGGCCGCTCATAAAACAAAACGCGGGAGAGGCCGACCACCCACCACGGGTGAATACGTGGGCCTAGCCGCAGCCAAGGAACGGCTAAATAAGGAAAAGGAGGAGGCGCTCAGGCTAGAGGCCGAAGAATGTGTCGCGAGCATGGCCGAGACCCTGAGGGAGTCGAGGCACGCCTGCCGCAGCGGCTTCAACCCGCCAAACCCAGACGAGGACACGGCGCAGTCTTTGGCAGCGCTTAACCTTCTGCTGCTGGAGGCTGCGCAGATTGTGGAGATGGTGGCCACCAAGTCCAAAAAGGGGCTCAAGGGCACCTTCATTAAAACATTGAAGGATGCGGCCTCTATCATCAAGGAGGCCGCGGGCGGCATAAGGGCCCGTACGGTGCCTGAGGAGGTGGCGTACCTGGAGGCCGAAAATCGGCGGCTCACGGTACAACTGGCTGAAGCAAACAGTCGACCGGCGGCAGCAACATCGACGGCAGCACCTGAAGCGGACGCGATCCGAGTTATGGTGGAGGAGATATCTCGGGCCAGCGTCGTGCAATTCGGCAACATGCTGAATGCACGACTCGAAGGGCTCGAGTGTCGCCTCCTACCGGAGCCGAGATTGCGGCCGCCGCTGGCGGCTGATAGGAATAATGCGGAGGACGTGACTGCGGCAGGGGCAGCTCCTATGCCCGAGCCATCCAAGTCGGTGGAGGCAAAGGCCCCTGCACCAAAGAAGAACAAAACGCCCCCCACGCCTCTGCCTCAAAATAAGGGCAAAGGCAAGGGCAAAAAGTCGGCCCCGGCCCCTGTCAGGGACCCTAGCCCAACGAGGGACGCTCCTCCACCGCCCCCATTGACGGAGCAGTGGAGTCTGGTCGCTGCTCGGGGCGCTAAAGGCAAGGGCAAGCAGACGGGCACCCAGAGCGCCCAGAGAAAGAAGGCGGCGGTGACGAAGCTGCGTGCGCCGAAAACGGCTGCGGTGACACTAACACTGCAGCCGGGCGCGGCAGAGCGCGGTGCCAGCTACGGCACGATTCTGCGGGAGGCCCGGACTCGCGTTGATATGGCGAGTCTGGGAATAGAGGAGATGCGCTGCAGGACCACGGTCACCGGCGCCCGCATCCTCGAAATCTTCGGGGATGGGGGCGCTGAGAAGGCCGACTCTCTGGCTTTAAAGCTCAGAGAGGTCCTCAGCGCAGACGTCGTCAGGGTCTCCCGCCCCACAAAAAGAGTGGACGTACTCGTGTCGGGGCTGGACGACTCAGTCACCGCCGTAGAAGTGGTTGCGGCATTCGCAGCGCAGGGAGAGTGTCACGCCGATGACATAAGACCCGGTGTCATCGGCGACCGGGCCACGATGTGGCTCGGCTGCCCGGTGGCCGCCGCCAAGACGGTGGTCGGCGCAAACCGTTTAAAAGTGGGGTGGATCACAGCGAGGGTCACCCTGCTGGAGGCGAGGCCCCTGAGGTGCTTCAGGTGCCTGAACCTGGGCCACGTCGCCAGCAAGTGTGGGTCGGAGGTGGACCGCAGCAGTCTCTGCTTCCGCTGCGGAAAGCCGGGCCACCGGGCGCGTGAGTGCCGGGCCGAGCCCAACTGCGCCACCTGCGCAGCAGCGGGCAAACCGGCGGGGCACCCTCTCGGCGGTGCGGGCTGCATGGGCAAAGCCCCCAAAACGAAACCGACTAAGGCTAAGGGCAGCGGTGAGCCTGCCAGTAGACCAACAGCGGAGGGGCCAATGGAGACCGTGTCATAAATGCCCGAACTCCCCATTTTGCAGGCGAATATCAACCACTCTGCCAGGGCCCAGGATCTTTTGACCCAGTCCCTGGCAGAGTGGGGAATCAAAATAGCCGTGGTCGCGGAGCCCTACTTCGTCCCCACCCGTGATGACTGGGTCGGGGATCGCGACGGATTGGTGGCCATCGTCGCCCCGGCAGCCGCCGGCGCCCCGCCCATTGGCAATGTGTCGAGGGGTAGGGGCTACATTCTGGCTGCCGTAGGGGACGTCACAGTTATAGGGGTGTATTTCTCGCCGAACCGGGCTCTCGCCGACTTTGAGCAAATGCTCGGGGAGGTGGGGGCTCTGGTTGGGCAGGTCGCCCCTAGCCCCGTGCTAGTCGCTGGGGATTTCAACGCCAAATCTTTGGCGTGGGGATCCCGGGTGACGGATGCGCGGGGTGAGTGTCTGGAGGAGTGGGCGGTCTCCATTGGCTTGGTCGTCCTCAACACGGGGTCGGAGGACACGTGCGTGCGGCAACAGGGTGGGTCGATAGTCGACATCACACTGGCATCGCCTGCCCTGGCGCGCCGTGTCCGGGATTGGAGAGTGGTGGTGGGCGTGGAGACACTGTCGGATCATCGTTATATCCGATTTGATGTCTCCGCGCTCCCCACCGGCCCGCAAGGCTCGGCCCAGACCCCCGTTGTTGGGGGCGGTCCGCGCTGGGTGCTGGGGCGGCTCGACAGGGAGGTCGCCAGAGAGGCCGCCATTATCGAGGACTGGGTTGCCGGGCCCGACACTGGCCAGGACGTGGACGAGGAGGCGGGGCGCCTTGGGGCCTCGCTGGGTCGCATATGCGACGCGGCCATGCCCAGGGCGAGACCCCTGCCTCCTCGGTGCCGGGTGTATTGGTGGAGCGACGAGCTCCGCCGCATGCGCGTTGATTGCGGTAGGGCTCGCCGCCGATACACTCGGTGCAGAAGGAGGCGTACCCGAGACGCCCAAGAGGAGAGTGCCTCCTATGCCGCTTACAGGGCTCTGCGCGAATCTTTCCAAGTGGCAATCGCGCGGGCCAAGGAGGCGGCATGGGAGGAATGGCTGCGGACCCTCGATGGCGACCCCTGGGGGAGGCCGTATAAGGTGGTCAGGAAAAAGCTGCGGCCCTGGGCTCCCCCCGTCACTTCTAGCGTAGACGGGGAGCTTCTTGAAGAGGTGGTGGGCACCCTCTTCCCGCAACGAGACGAGTGGGTGCCCCCGGCGATGGCCCGACACGGTGATGCGCGACCTGCAGAGGGCGATGTCCCCGCACCGCCGGTATCGGAGGCCGAATTCGGGGCGGCTGTCCTCAGACTCAAAATGAAGAGGACCGCCCCGGGCCCGGACGGCGTTCCGGGGACGGCCCTAGTGGTCGCGCTGGAGGAGATAGGCGAGAGGGTGAGGTCCCTCTTCACCGCATGTGTGGCGCAGGGTCGATTCCCGCAGCAATGGAAAACGGGCAAATTAGTGCTGCTGCCAAAGGCGGGGCGCCCGGCCGGACTGCCGTCGTCCTACCGTCCGATCGTGTTGCTCGGCGAGGTGAGCAAGCTCTTCGAGCGAGTGCTCGCGGCTCGCCTGGCCGAGTGCATGGCTCCGGATCTGGACGACGCGCAGTTTGGTTTCCGCCGGGGTCGGTCGACCCTGGACGCCATTGCGCAGGTGAGGGACCTCGCCGAGGAGGCGGTCTCCCGGGGTGGCGTGATGCTTGCGGTGTCATTGGACATCCGCAACGCATTCAACACGCTGCCCTGGGAAACAATCAAAGCGGCGCTGCGGTACCACGGCGTGCCGCAGTACCTCCAGAGGGTCATCGCCGACTACTTCGCCGGCAGAGCCGTCGTCTTTCCGACGAGGGCCGGCGAAGGGAGGAGGGAAATGTCGTGCGGTGTTCCGCAGGGGTCTGTTTTAGGCCCTCCCCTGTGGAACATCGGTTACGACTGGGTGCTGCGCGGGGCCACACTGCGGGGGGTCGGTGTTATTTGTTACGCCGACGATACCCTCGTGCTGGCCCGCGGGCGCACCTACAGGGAGGCGTCCCTCCTCGCCACCGCGGGTGTGGCTCAGGTAGTGGGGAGGATCCGTGCCCTGGGGCTCGAGGTGGCCCTGGAAAAATCCGAGGCCCTCTTATTCCATGGGCCCGGTAACAGGCCGCCGCCGGAGGCCTCCATTATCGTGGGAGGGACTTCCATCGCCGTCGGTACAAGTATGAAGTACCTGGGGCTCGTCCTCGACGGTCGATGGAAGTTCGAGGAGCACTTCCGGCGGTTGGCCCCAAAGTTGTTGGCCACTGCTGGGGCCTTGGGACGGATCCTCCCAAACGTTGGGGGGCCTGGCGGAGTTTGCCGACGCCTGTACACGGGTGTGGTGCGCTCCATGGCGCTCTACGGGGCGCCAATATGGGCAGGTGCCATGAGCAACCAAAACCTGGCAGCGCTGCGAAGACCGCAGCGCGCCATGGCACTCAGGGTGGCCCGGGCGTACCGCACCGTGTCGTGCGTCGGCGCGTGTGTGCTCGCCGGTACACCGCCGTGGGACCTCGATGCAGAGGTACTCGCCGCGGTGTACTGGCGAATAAAAGAGGCGATAGCTGGTGGTGGCCGTCCCCATCCGCGGGAGATTCAACGCTGGCGAGAGGAGGGGCATGACACTCTCCTGCGGAGGTGGGCGGCCCGTCTTGAAGGGTCGGCAGTAAGTCAAGAGTTGGTGGCCGCCGTTCGGCCCATTCTTCACGAGTGGATCGAGCGGCGGCATGGAGCTCTCTCCTTCCACCTGACACAGATGATCACCGGGCATGGATGCTTTGGGAGATACCTGTGCCGGGTGGCAAGAAGGGAGCCTACGGACGTGTGCCACCACTGTGTGGCGGGAGTCGCGGACACGGCGCAACACACGCGCGAGGAGTGCCCAGCTTGGGAGGTCCCTCGTGCCGCCTTGTCCGCGACAATTGGCAATGACCTGTCGCTGCCGGCCGTCCTCAGGGAGATGGTCGACAGCGACGAGGCTTGGCAGGCGGCAGCGACCTTCTGCGACGCTGTCATGTCGCAGAAGGAGGCGGCGGAGCGGGACCGGGAAGACGACGTCGACTCAGCCCCGATGCGCCGCCGCAGACGCGGAAGGCGGCGTCTGGCCTTCGCGGCTCAAGTGCCGCCGTAACGCCGGGGACCGTGGGCGACGGATCGGGGTCCGTCGTCCGCACAAAGGTCCCGCGCACTGAGACGCCCTGGGTGGCCGGGGCGCCTCGGTGCTAGGAGGAGATAAATTGAGGTGGAACGGGGCGGGGCTGAATCCAAACTCAGGGATTCAGCCCCGCCCCGCTGAGAGAAGGGCTCCGTTGCGGAGCAACACCAGCGGGGCACGCGGTTGTGTGCCTAGTGGGTCCCGCAGCCCCGTAGGTGAGAGAAGGCCACTCCAGGTTTTTAGTGGGTGCAAACCCCACATAACACTGTGGTGTCCCCGAGGCCACTGCGTATTCGTGAGGAATTTTCCTGGGAGAACAAAAAAAAAAAAAAAAAAAAAAAAAAAAAAAAAAAAAAAAAAAAAAAAAAAAAAAAAAAAAAAAGGTTAGGTTAGGTTAGGTTAGGTTTTTTTTTTTTTTTTTTTTTTTTTTTTTTTTATGGCGCCTTCCCCTCCGCGCTTTTGGCGGAGTCTGCGAGCTAATAGATTCCCCGGACATAGTCCGAGACCTTGGAGTCTTATCTTTATTTCTAGGGCTTAAAAGTTTTTACATATTTCTTAATTCTAAACATTTAGCTTATTGTCTACCTAGATAAGTTTCTAGTTGTTTATTTTATTACTATATAGATTTTTATTACTTAATTTTACATCAGATCTTAATGGTATCGTATTTCTATCTTATCTCTATATTTATATCTATTTCTTAATGCTACCTATTATATATAACATATATAGTTTTGAGCATTTTTATATATCAGTTTTGTTTTTATTTATAGCTTTTTGGACAATTTTTATGCAATACTCAATAAATTCTGCGCTATGTTTTTTATCTGTAATTAATTTGTTAAAATTTTCTGGACGGATTTCGGTTCTCAATTTCTGCTCTATCTCGAACCTCTCCAAGCCATAGGCCGGGCAGTCAGTCAACAGGTGAGTCACTGTTTCGTCTATGTCAGAGTCACATATACATGATGGGCTTTCCTTACACCTGAATCTATACAGGTATTCTGAAAACCCACCATGTCCAGTCATTATCTGAGTCAGTAGTCCCGTTGGTTTTAGTTTTCTGACCGCATTGTACGCATCGATAGCATCCGGGAAAAACAACTTCGTTGTTGCGGCTGTATCGCCCATCCTGTATCTCCGGTTCCATTCGTCAAGCGAATCCTTTCGGATTTGCCGCTTGACGAATGAAACCGGGCATTTGTCGTAATCCGGCTTCCTCTTTAATTTAAGCGCGGCATCCTTAGCCAGCTGGTCGGCTCTCTCATTCCCTTCCAGTCCCGCATGGGCCTTGATCCAGAACAAAGATATATCTTTGTTCTGGGATCTGCCCTGACGCAGATTCTCTCTGGTCTGGACTGCAAGGGGATGAGTAGAGCGGTGGTTTGCGACCGTTTCGAGCGAAGATCTGGAGTCGCTGAATATTCCAAAGGAATCCTCAGCGCTCCTTAGTATCTCCCTCGTGGCATTACATATGGCCAGCAGTTCCGCCTGGTAAACCGTGCAGTGGGACGACAGCTTCATCTTCAAGCTTCTGGTTTCGGCGCCATTGCTCCAAAGAGACAATGCCGCCCCCACCTTGCCCTCGATTTTGCTGCCGTCCGTGTAAATCTGCACTGCTTGTGTGCAGTGGTCACTGTGGCTATCGTGATTTGCCAGGCATATGAACTGCAGGCTCATATGCTCTGCCGGGTGGGGTGTGGAGGCAAATGCGGTACGTCGCTCAACGTCCCTATCTCCTAGCGCTGGCCGGGGCACCCCCCTCCTCGCCTCGTACAGGGCGGCTGCCTCTTGCACTCGGAGGTCGAGGGGGAGTATACCGGCCAGCACCAGTGCCGAGTTCAGGGAAACGGTGCGGTAGGATTTGCACAATTTCTGTGCAAATCCCCTTTGGACCGCATTTAACCTCTTTACTACGCACTTCTTAGTGGCTGCAGATGCCCACGCACTTGCCGCATACAGGATGACGGGTTCCACTACTGCCGTATACATGGTGCGGATGACGTCAGGGTGGAGGCCCCAGCTGACCTTAGCAGCCCTCGACAACTGCTTGTAAAAATCAAGTGCCTTTTGGCACACATTACTCGAATGCTTATTGAAGGTTAGCTTGTTGTCGATGGTTAGTCCCAGGATCTTGATCTCTTGCGTCATGCCAATGGCGACCCCTCCCATGCTCAGCCGCGGGGTGTCGTATTTCAGTCTCCGCGTTATTACCATCGCATTTGTTTTATGCGGTGCGAATTTCAACTTATTGCTAACACCCCACTGGTAAACATAGGCGAGGGCGTCATTCGCCTTCCGCTCGATCTCGATCGCTGAGTCGCCATCCGATATCAACACCATGTCGTCAGCGAAGGCTTGGCAGTAGTGTCCCCGTTCCGCCAATCCTTTCAGTAGGGGATCCAAGAGGACGTTCCAGAGGATCGGTCCTCCAATCGATCCCTGTACACATCCCTTGGTGGTCTCCCTAACTACTTCTTCCCCTGCGTACCTGACCCTGACCCTTCGGTTATTGAGGTAGCTGTCCATAATCCTCCTCACATTTACCGGACAGTTTTCCTCAGCCAGTCTAGTTCTTATGGCTGGCCACCATGCGCTGTCGAAAGCTCCCTCTATGTCTAGCGACACCATAACGGTGAGCTTATGCTCCGCAAGTTTGCTGCGTATGCGTCCAACTAGGTCATAGAGGGAGTCTTCCGTGCTCTTCTGGGGCATGAACCCATACTGGCGAGTACTAAGTCTTGGTATAATGTGCCATTTTACTCTGCCTATGACCATTTTTTCCAGGACCTTTCCCAGCACCGGCAACAGGCCAATTGGCCTGTAGGATTTTGGAGCCGTATAGCTCTCCTTCCCGGGTTTCCTTAGGATCACGACTGTGGCTTCCTTCCAGGTCCCGGGAAAGTAGCCCAGCTCCAAGCACTTGTTGGCCAGTGCTAGGAAAGTTCGCGGATCATGGTCTATCGATTGCTGGCAGATGTCGGCCGTGAGGCCATCCGCCCCGGGGGCTTTCTTGGGGTTGAAACTGTGCGCCGAGGACCTTAGCTCTTCAATGGTGAACTGCGGATCATGGTTCTCAGCATGGGTCGCTACGTTCACGTCTTCGGCTAAAGCCCTAATGCGCGCATGCTCTTCCCCATCATCCTCCCTTTTGTCCTCGGGGTAAAATGTGTCTGCCAGCAATTCGGCAGAGTGGAGGTTGTCCAGCACCTTTCCGTTCACGGTCAGGGGCAGATCCTCGTGCCTCTTCATGGTTCGGCCTATGACTCGGTATATACCGTCCCAGAGGCCCTCTCCATCTTGCTTCTCGCAGAACTCCTTCCAACTTTCTGTCTGTGCCCTCTTTGCTCTCTCCTCATATTCCGTTTTTGCTTGCAGGTACTCAGCGACGACGGCCGCTCTTCGGACCGGCGCTGCGCAGCGGACCCTGCGCTTTTTGGTGGCGACTGCCTTCTTCAGCTTGGCGAGCTCCTCCGACCACCAAGGTAAGTTTATTTGGTTTTTTAGTTTGATTAAGGGTATACTTTTGTTTGCTGCTTTTATAATTTGGTCCTGGTATGTCTCTACTGATTTTTCTAATTCTAATGTATTTGTAATTTTATTTATTTCGCTAATATTTATTTTATTCTCTAATAGCAACTGGGCCAATTTCTCACGAAATTGGTCCCAGTCTGCTTTTCTGCTGTTGTATTTTCGAGTTGTTCTAGTTATTTGTATACCCTTAGACTTTTCCAAACCCAACCTAAATGTTATGGCATTGTGGTCAGAGCTCGTCATGCCCTCGTCCACCCTCCAGTCATCCACCAGGCCGAGCAGCCCCGCCGCGCAGACCGTTATGTCCACAACACTGGAATACAGTGTTGTACCCCGAACCGTGTGAAATGTTGGAGTGCTGCCGACGTTGAGCACCTGCAAGTCCATTTCGTCAAGGGCTCCAGCGACTTCTACGCCCCTCACATCCGTCCTGTCACTACCCCACCAGGAGTTTTTGGCATTGACGTCTCCGCCCATGATGATCCACTGGCCGAACCTCCTCTCTATCCTTTTAAGCTGCTCCAGGTATGGCCCTATCGGTTCTGGCTTGGGTTCGAGGTAGAATGAGACCACCACGATCTCCCAGGCAATGGTCCTCATCTTTACCACTGTGATGTTAGGCGTGGTAAAGTCCGGGCACTGGACGACGTCTATATCACCGTCAAAGACCGCAATTGCAGTCTTGACGGCACCGTCAGTCCCATTGCTCTGGTATATTCTCGCGCCATGGTAGTCTTTCATTCTACCTATGCCTCCGATGTACGGTTCCTGGAGCAGTGCAAAGGCCACTTTCCTCTTTTTCGCCTCAAGCATTAATTCGTTTGTTGCCAGTGCCTTTCTTTGCAAGTTTGCTTGGACTACTACGTATGGCCTACTAGGATTCGAGTCAGAAGTTACGCCAGGGACCACCTCAGCAATATGACGTCGTGCTTCTGGCCATTGCCTCCCACTTCCTCCTGATGGGGCAGTCCTGACTGAAGGCATTGTGCTCCGTCCTCTCTAGCTTGCTCCGCCTACAGTTGCAGCACGTTGGGGCTGTGCCCACAAGCCAGTCTGGGCAGTCTGCCTTCATGTGGGCGCCCCCACAGTGGCTGCACCTTGCCTGGGTCTCCTGGCAGAAGCGCCTGCCGTGACCGTAACCCAGGCAAAGCGAGCATTGGACCAGTGGGGACTGGTCGGCCACTCGTACCCTCTGGAGATCGATGTGGACCGACTCAGCCCCGGTCATTCGCTGCCAAATCCTGGGTGACACCCGCATTATGACATGGCTTGTGTGCGGGTTTTTAGTCCGCTTCCTGTAAGCTATTTCGAACCTTTCATCTGCCTTCAGGTCTTTGAGCATGTCCTTATTTTGCTTTTTCAGCGCACTTATAATATCCTCGTCGGTATTATAGTGTAGGACATCCTTGAGCACGACAAGTGGGTCTTTATTGGTCATGTTCTCCACTTTTAAATTTTTTGAGTCCTTCATCAGTCTTGCCTTTACCTTTTCTCTTTCTTCCTGGTTCCTAAAACCTACTATAATTTTTCTATCTTTTGCCTTCCTGATCTTCTCCACTTCCACTCCTCCCTCTCTTGCGTTAACTACCTCCCTGATCCTACTTAACACCATTTCTCCAGTCTCCTGCTCGTTTGTAGCCGTTACTACCAGCGAGTGCAATGCAGTCCGCTCCGGAGGCTGTCTCCCAGCGGACGACACTACACTCGCGTATGTCTGCTTCTCGGCTTTTTCGAGTTTTGTTTGGAGGTTTTCGATACTTTCGGTGTTACGTTTCAGTAGGTCAGCATGGTCCGCAAGCATTTTAAGGAGGTCTTCCCTCTCCTTGTCTTTGACCACTTCCGCTATCACGCCCTGGTTTGCCTCTTGCTTTGGTGGTGTTTTAGGGGGTAGTTCCAATTTTTTATTTTTATTAGTGGACTCTACTTCCTTAACTAGCTGGTATAGTTTTTCTGCAGCCAAAGTAATTTCAGTCTTAATTTCGGTTTTCATATTTTTTGAATAACCTAACTGCATTTTAATTTTGCTGAGGCAGGCTCTAGCCTCGGACACTTTGTCCTTTGGCTTCACTGGTTCCGCCAGGGCGGGAATCGCGTCGGTGGAGGTAGAGGTAGATGGGGCACTTTCCGGTTTTTTCGGAGGGGTCTGGGCCTTCATTTGGGACTTTTTAAAAGTCTCCCGTTTTACTGCCTCCCACTCTCCGATGCTCTTCCTCACTGTGGAGTTGGCTAATGGTGGTCTTTTTTCCGGCGTGCTCTTCGTGAAAGTGGAGTTTCCTTCGGATTTTTTGGGCGCAGTTTGGTTATTTGCGCTGGCATTTGTTACCTTGTCGGGTGTTCTTATACCGAACATCTTCGCCTAGGGGTGGCGTCCTAGTTCGCTGGTAAATGTCACTTAGTGGGTTGTAAAAGGCCCAATAAGGATATGGTCGTCAGCGAGATAAGACGAATTCCGATTAAATTCGTATAAATTATTAAAAATTGTTGTAAAAGTTGTAAACTTGTAAACGTGTTTTGTATAAAGTCAACTCAAGTGCCTTGTTTCACCAAGGTGGACTTTAGGCGGTCAGAAAACAGTCAAGTATGAGTTAGTCCTGTAGCGCACCCACGCTTGTCAGTCAGTTTATCCGGCCTGGTTGAAGAGGCAAGAGTCAGCTTATTTTTAAGAGAAATTCTTATATCTAATTTAGAGTAAGAGTGGGGGGGTTTTTGTATATAGGGTTTTTTGGGGGATAGGGGAAAGGGTAGGTTATACGGTGATGAGATGTTATCTTTTTATAAGGGAATTCTGAGTTAATAGTAGTGCAAAACTCAAACCGCTCCCAGGTTTCAGATTATTAATACTTTAACAAGTAGCTGCAGCCCGCACAGATAGGTGTATCAATTATAGTATAATATATAATATGATATATAATATGATATGATATATAATTATAATTATTTACTGTTAATATAATGTAGTAGACTTAGGTAAATTATTCCAATATTTTGGAAATTTTTTCAAAATAATTATTTTATAATTATTGTAATTTGGTGATTTTAAATGCGATAGACTACTTTTATATATGTGGTAACTATTTTTTAACTATTTTTAAGATATTTTTCGAAGTAATTATTAATAATTATTTATAACTATCTTTGTTTTGGGCAGTATACGATAGTAGTGTATAAGATTTTAGTTTTCCTGTAATTTGGGGAGATTTTGCAAAATAATTATTTTATAATTATGCAATTCAATGAATTTAAAAGCAATGGACTATTTTTATATATTTTGTGGCTGTATTTTAACTATTTTTAAGGAATTTTTTGAAACTATTATTTACAATTATCTATAATTATCTATGTTTTAGGGCAATATCCAATGGTAGTATTAAGATTTATGTTTTCCTATAATTTTGGGCGATTTTTCAAAATAATTATTTATAATTATCTATATTTTGGGGCAGTATACAATGGTAGTATTTAAGATTTATGTTTTCCTATAATTTGGGGAGATTTTGCAAAATAATTATTTTATAATTATTGCAATTTAATGATTTTAAATGCAATAGACTGTTTATATATCTGTGGTGACTATTTTTTAACTATTTTTAAGATATTTTTCGAAGTAATTATTAATAATTATTTACAATTATCTTTGTTTTGGGCAGTATATAATAGTAGTGTATAAGACTTATGTTTTCCTGTAATTTGGGGAGATTTTGCAAAATAATTATTTTATAATTATGCAATTTAATGAATTTAAGTGCGATAGACTATTTTTATATATTTAGTGGCTGTTTTTTAACTATTTTTAAGGAATTTTTTGAAACTATTATTTACAATTATCTATAATTATCTACGTTTTAGGGCAATATCCAATGGTAGTATTTAAAAAATTTTGTTTTCCTGTAATTTGGGGAGATTTTGCAAAATAATTATTTTATAATTATTGCAATTCAGTAATTTTAAATACGATAGATTGTTTTTATATATGTGGTGACTATTTTTTAACTATTTTTAATATATTTTTCGAAGTAATTATTAATAATTATTTATAACTATCTATATTTTGGGGCAATATACAATGGTAGTATATAAAATTTATGTTTTCCTGTAATTTAGGGAGATTTTACAAAATAATTATTTTATAATTATTGCGGTTTAGTGAATTTAAATGCGATAGACTGTTTTTATTTATTTGGTGGCTGTATTTTAGCTATTTTTAAGAAATTTTTTGAAACTATTATTTACAATTATCTATAATTATCTATGTTTTAGGGCAATATCCAATAGTAGTATTTAAGATTTACGTTTTTCTATAATTTGGGGCGATTTTTCAAAATAATTATTTATAATTATCTATATTTTGGGGCAGTATACAATGGCAGTATATAAGATTTATGTTTTCCTGTAATTTGGGGAGATTTTACAAGATAATTATTTTATAATTATTGCGGTTTAGTGAATTTAAATGCGATAGATTGTTTTTATATATTTAGTGGCTGTATTTTAGCTATTTTTAAGAAATTTTTTAAAACTGTTATTTATAATTATCTATAATTATCTATGTTTTAAGGCAATATCCAATAATAGTATGTAATATTTATATTTTCCTGTAATTTGGGGTGATTTTTCAAAATAATTATTTATAATTATCTATATTTTGTGGCAGTATACAATGGAAGCATATAAGATTTATGTTTTTTAGTAATTTTGGGGGATTTTTTAAAATAATTATTTATAATTATCTATATTTTGGGGCAGCATACAATGGTAGTATATAAGGTTTATATATTTTAAATAAATGGGAAATGATAGTCTCGTCCTTTATTTTGAGTTTTCTCAAGTTAGCAGTACAGGGAGAATTTTTTAATAACTTAAAGTGGGGGAAAATATAAAGGGGGGGGGGAATGTTATCCTGGGTCAGTGCCCAGCCGACTAGAAATACTATACGTAGTATAGTATTTCAATCCGCCGGTATTTTTGGGCTAACTCTAGCCGTTTCCGAGATACAGCCTTTTTTGGGCTACAGTCCCAGGTTCGATTCCCGGAATGTAATTCAAATTTTTATTTTATTTTTATTTTTCAAAGGGCCAAATTTAATGAAGAATTATATGTTAGTAGTCGTGGTGAAAGCAAATCAGGATGCGAGTACTCTCTATAATTTAGGGAGCGGTTTTAGTCTCGACTCAATATCGATGTCGACTTAGTTTCGAGTCGAGTCGACTTGAGTTTCGATTCGATTTCAATATCGACTCCTATTTTTAGGTTATGATTTTATTTAATAACAAGGTTGAGGGAAGGATATATTAGGGGAGTTTTGGGGTGAAAATACAAAGAGCAAAAACACAAATACAAATACAAAATACCCACTGGGAGATATGATCCAGTCAGTGTTTAAAAACGCAGAATTTATTTTAAAGTTTTTGTTTTCGTGACGGCTGTAAAATGGCCGCCACGCGTCCAGCAAAAACAGTTGTTTTTTGTCTGATTTTGGGCTTGTTTTATGGAATGGTCAATTGCCCAGTCACTATTATTAATCTAGACTTAAGTACTAACCTTATTCTAAGAGAATCTAACAGTAAAACTGTAAGAAAAATCAATTTCTGTCACACACGTGGTGCGTGGCGTGGGATTTTTAAAGGTTACGATGCGCACTTGAAAATCGACTTTCTTGTTTCTCCCCTTTTCAAAAATACAATTATACAGTTGGATAGGCAATGGGATAAAAACGTTTTATCCGGTTTCAGATTTTATCTAGGTTATTTCTAGGCTGAGATATAAGCGTTTCAAATTCGGAAATTTATAAATGTACGTAAACAAAGGAAAACAACGTTAACTTGGGCCTTGAGCTTGCTATTTGCATTTGCTAATTTTAAAATTTTAAGGGCTATTTATGGTTTAAATTTAATGGGGATTTTTTATACGTTACTTTATTAGGGGCGCTTTACGATTAAATTGAAATATAGTGAAATGATTTTAATTTAGGGGGTGAAATTAATTATTTGAAAAGGGAAGTCACAAGAAACCGACCGCAAATACCTTGTAATCGCGCTGTTTTTCTTAGGATCTCTACAAATTTTTTCCAGCAGGCTGCAGGCTGCTCCAGGTAGCCCCTCAGGACCTCAGAGCTGCAGATCGCACCTCCAGTCCGTTTTTCCGGACGTTTTAGCTGCGCGGAAATTTTTCCGGCTGCTCAAAACAGCAGGCTGTGGCCTGGGATCTCACGGGAAAATTTCCCGGAGTCTCCAGGGTAGTTAGGGGCACCGTTCCACTCACTATGGTACACTTTTCGGAGCCAAGCTGTCCCTGTTTTCTCAGGGAATGGGGAGTTTCCGCAGAAAAATCGTCTTTTTCCGTCCCCGGTTTCGGAAAAAGTCACCCGAAATAGTCAGTTTTAATCAGAAAATTCTAATTTTTTGATGGGGGTGTAGCCACTGATATTCTTCAATTTATGGGCCAATAAAATTGGGGTGTCGTCGCGACCGTTTTTGTGCCACACTCGGTTTCCCGCGGGGTTCCGTGTTTTATTGTTTTTTCACTGTCTGTTTTCGGCCGCGCGTGAGAAAAACCTGTGGAAAACGGGGTTGGAATGGGCTAAAAAATCCGAGTTTCCTCAGCAGTATGCTCACTGAGGTGACGGATTTTTAGGTCAATTAAAAACTAGGGGTCGCCGCGACTAATCGGGCGCCGCACGCGTTTTTATAGTTTGTTTGTGTCTTTTTTCACTGTTTTAGGTTAATTTTCACACGTTTCACTTCACAGTTTCTTTGTTTTTCACTTAATTTTAATTTGGTTTTCACTTTCGTGTAGTCCGCACTTGCGCGCAACTTTTGACGTATAGTATGCCTTTTTTGCTCAAAAAAGACCGCGCACTTTGATTTTTGGTTGCGGAGCTCGTAAAAACGTGGCCGTTCGGGCTAGCGGCTCGCGGGGCACTGGGGTTAGGTTAGGTTAGGTTAGGTTAGGTTAGGTTAGGTTAGGTTGGGGTGCGGGTCAGGTAACCTCCACGTGTGCTTGGTGGGTTGCTAGTCTCTTTCGGATACGTCCGGGGGGAAGGACAACCCGCTGGGCCGGTGCACCCTGGGCACCGTCAATAACTTCCCATTCGTGGGCTCTTGTTGGCGGTGGCGAATACCTGACGGGGGGGGATGTCGCTCTGGGTGTTCCTCTGAATAGCAGAGGACATGCCAGATGCGACAAAGGGGCTGGGTTGGGTTTAGGTTAGGTTAGGCTAGGTTAGTCTGGGTAGGTTAGGTAGGTGAGTAGGAAGGGGAGTCTACGCCGGCTCTCCTTGAATCCCGGAGACCGCAGCATACTCCCAACGACCCCCATCGTAGGCGGTATGGGGTACGGGACTTGTTGTGGACGGAAGGAGGTTGAGGGGGAGGGTGGTTACCTGAAAACAGGTAATCACCAACAAGGGAGCTTCGCCAGCTCCTGGAATTCCGGAGACCACGGTGACCTACCAACGACCCCCATCGTTGGCGGATGGGGTACGGCGGCGCTGTGAGCGGAGGGCTTGCCTTAATTGGCCGGCCTGCGAGAAGGAAAACTCAAAAGGAACACCCGACAGCGAAGTCGTAAAAACCTGTAGATACCTGGCGACCTCTACAGTATATAGCTACACTGGCCGGAATGGGCGTCACCCGACAGTGTTTCCCTACATCGTCCCATACTCGTGGGAACAAAAATGGAAAAAAATAAAATCACCAAAGATGTTGAAGGAGAAAGTGTGGAGTGCGAGGAGTCGCGTGCCGACACGCCAGTGCCAAGAGTGGTGCTGACGCGGTTGGCGGACCGGCCCTCCACCCGGAGTCGGGGCCGCTTGCCCCAGGCGAGTAAGGAGGAGGACCTCAATCCAGCAGGGAGGTCAAACACCGTCAAGCCGGGAGGCGCCGAGAAGCGCAGCTTCCCGGACGATCAAGAGGAGGCTTTCGAGGTGTCCATCCGGGCGCCTCGGAAAGTACGCCCCTCTAACAGAGGAGGAGCGGGGTCGAGAACGCGGTCGCTCACGCCGCACCGCCGACCCACAGCACCGATGGCGGCGACACCGACCCCGGGTGATATCACCCCGGTCGGGTCGTCGTCGTCGGTGTTTTCTAACAGCGCGGCGTACAGACGCGTGCGCGCTGATGGAGAGGCGGCCGCGGAGGATCAGGTCGGTCAATTGACCGACAGGATCCGCTCCGCGACCGAGGGGTCCGCAGCAGACGCAGCGGACCTGATGCAGACGGCGAGCGACTCGTTGAGCCTCGTTATGAAGGTCGCCACGAGGTCCCAAAACCTCAAGGGCGACTTCGTGAAGGGACTCAAGACAGCCGCCAGCGCGTTGGGTGGGGTGGTGGAGCGGCTCTCCGAACGCTCTGCCGCCTCCGAGGCTGCCAATGCCCGCCTCGAGGAAGAGGTGCAGCAGCTCCGCGCTGAGCTGGCCCAGCTTCGGGTCGATCTCCGGGTCAGTGGGGTCGACATCACCCGGGCCGGCTCTCCGCGGGCCGAGAAGCCGCCAGCTGCACCACCCCTGGAGGTGATGGAGCCGGCCAATGGGATGGAGGTGGCTTGTGGGGCTCTGGGCGACGCGTTCAGCGACGCTCAAATGAGCCAGCTGGCCAGGTTCGTGGGGAGCCTGGTAGACGGACGCCTGGCCGGCGTCCAGGACCGCCTGCTCCCCGAAAAGCGGATTCGGCCGCCGTTGGCGGCTGACAAGCGCGGAGCCCCACCAAACCAGCCGGGGATGGGCGCCAAGTCATTTGCGGCGGTGGCCGGCGAGCCCGCCGCGCCCAAGCCGCCTGTGCCGGCCAAAGCTCGTGCCGCTCAGGCTCCTACCGACAGGAGGAAGGGGAAGAAGGGGGGGCGGAGGGTGCCGCCGGCCGCCGCTCCTAGTGCTCCGGCTCCGGTGCCCGCGTCGGTCCCCGCTCCTCCTGCTCCACCCACTTCAGCTGCAGCTGAGGAGGGGTGGCAGACGGTTGGGGGGAAGCGGAAGAGGCGGCGCTCCAGGAAGGCGAAGAACCCTTCCGCGCCGGTAACAGGGCAAACGGCTGGTAAGAGGGGGCCCAAACTCTCTCCGCCAAAGAGTGCCGCCGTGGTCATCACGGTGGCGCCCGAGGCGGAGGGACTCACCTATGCGGGCTTCCTCCAGGAGGCGAGGTCGGTCCTCGACGGGGCCCTCCCTGGCGTCGGAGGGAAGGTGCGGTTGGCGCGGACAGGGGCGCGCATCCTGGAGTTCCCCGGCAAGGAGGGGGAGAAACAGGCCGACATGGTGGCCGCGGCGCTACGAGGCATTGTGGCGGGACGGGACGGCGTCACCGTCGCCAGGCCGACGAAATGCGCGGAGTTGCGCGTGTCGGGCTTGGACGACTCCGTCACGGCGGCGGAGGTCCGGGAGCGCATTGAAGCGTTTGCTGAGTGTGCTCCCGGCTCCGTCAAGGTCGGTGCCGTCCGCCCCGGCCCCGGAGGAGCGGGTGCGGTGTGGGTGCGCTGCCCCATCGCTGCGGCCAAGCTTCTGGCCAAAGCTGGACGACTCCTCGTGGGCTTCTCCTCGGCCCGAATCACGGTCTTGGAGGGGAGGCCTGCGAGGTGTTATGGGTGCATGGCCAGGGGCCACTTGCGGGCCAATTGCACTAGCGCCGTGGACTGCAGCAGATTGTGCTTCCGCTGCGGCCAACTGGGGCACAAGGCGGCGGAATGCTCCGCCGCCCCTTACTGCCCCCCGTGCGCGGCGGGCAATCGGCCCGCCAACCATTTGATGGGGCGGGAGGGGTGCACGATCCCCAACGCGCCGAGGCATCCGGGAGCTGGTCGTTCGACCACGGCGGCTCCCGGTCCTCGGTCACCGACCGCGGGAGGAGAGATGGAGGTGTCAACAATCCAATAATGTATTGCACACCCTCCAATCTCCTCCAGACGAATTTGAACCACTCCGCCGGCGCCCAGGACCTCCTCCTGCAAGCGATGGCGGAGTGGTCAATAGGTGTGGCCGTAGCCGCGGAGCCCTACTTCGTTCCTCCCTGCCCAAATTGGGTGGGTGACCGGGACGGCTCCGTGGCCATCGTCAGCTCCGCTGCGCTTCGCTCCCCACCCTTGTCGCTCAGAGACAGGGGCGAGGGGTTCGTTGCTGCCGATTGGGGGGAGGTAACGCTGTTCGGCGTGTACTTCTCCCCAAACCGGAGTCTGGCGGAATTCGAGGTCTTCCTCAATAGAGTGGAGGCCTCGATACGGCGGACAGCACCTCGTCAGGTGCTCGTTCTGGGGGACTTCAATGCCAAATCTACGGCGTGGGGCTCCCCCGGAACGGATGCCCGCGGTCGGGCAGTCGAAGAGTGGGCGACGTCGGTGGGCCTCTGTCTCCTCAACAGAGGCACCACCGACACGTGCGTTCGTCGGCAGGGGGGGTCGATAGTGGACCTCTCGTTCGCTACCCCTGCCGTCGAAGCGCAAGTAAGGAGCTGGCGTGTCCTGGATGAGGTTGAGACGCTCTCGGATCATAGATACATCCGATTCGAGCTCTCCCGGTCCCAGGGCCCCAGAAGGGGTCACGTTCCCTCTCGGCGTGGCGGCGCGTTTCCGCGGTGGGCTGTGGGGCGAATGGACAAGGTCCTGCTAGAGGAGGCGGCCATTATTTCCAATTGGTTCGCCTCCCCGCCTTCGTCCGAGGGTGCCGACGCTGCGGCTGGCCGTTTTCGCGATGCGATTACGCAAATCTGCGATACGGCCATGCCCCGTGCTAAGTGTTGGTCCCCGAAGACGGAGGTCTACTGGTGGTCCCCGGAGCTTGCCTCCCTTCGCGCAGCGTGTTTTGCGGCGCGGAGGTCCTACACCCGCAGCCGGCGACGTCACCCCCGTGACGTCGAGAGGGAAGACCGGCTTTATGCGGCGTACATCGACGAGGTGTGCGCCCTAAAGCTGGCCATTCGCCGCGCCAAGGAGGAGGCGCGGCACGAGCTGTTGGAGGGTCTCGACCGTGACCCCTGGGGCCGCCCCTACCGAGCTGCGCTGAATAAGCTACGCTGTCGGGGTCCCCCCCTTGTGGAGACTCTCCAACCCGGCTTCCTCGTGGAGGTGGTTGAGGGCCTATTCCCGCAACGAGCGGAGCACGTGCCCCCGGCAATGGTCGCCGCAGAGACCGACGACCGGGAGGCCGACCTCAGTGCTCCGCCCGTCACAGAGGCGGAGGTGGCGGCGGCTGTTCTTCGGATGCGCTCGAAGAACACCGCCCCCGGGCCCGACGGGGTACCCGGACGGGTGTTGGCCCTGGCCCTCAACCACATGGGGGACCGCCTCAGGGAGCTGTTCGACGTGTGCCTGGCGTCCGGACGGTTCCCTGACTGCTGGAAGGCGGGGAAGCTGGTGCTCCTCCCTAAGCCGGGACGACCTCCCGACACCGTGGCGGCCTACAGGCCTATCGTTTTGCTGGAGGAGGCGGGGAAGTTGCTTGAGAGAGTTCTCGCCACCCGTATCCTCCGGCATCTGGAAGAGGTCGGCTCCGGTCTGTCGGACGCTCAGTACGGTTTCCGCGCTGGGCGTTCGACGATCGATGCCATCCTGCGTCTGAGGGCCGCTTCGGAGGAGGCCGTCGCTGGCGGAGGGGTGTTGTTGGCGGTATCCTTGGATATCGCCAACGCCTTCGGTAGTCTGCCGTTCGGCTGCATCGGCGAGGCGCTCCGGTTCCATGGAGTGCCGGTTTACCTGAGGCGGCTGGTGGCAGACTACCTTGAGGGCAGGGTGGTTCTGTGCGAGGACCGCGACGGAGCTTTGCTCCGCAGACCCATGGCGTGCGGTGTTCCGCAGGGTTCAGTCCTAGGACCTCCCCTGTGGAACATCGGTTACGACTGGGTGCTGCGTGGAGCTTTTCCCCCGGGCCTGGACGTCATCTGCTATGCGGATGACACGCTCGTCACGGCCCGGGGACAAAGCTTCGAGGAGGCGGCGCGCCTGGCCAACGAGGGGGTGGCCCAAGTGGTCGGGCGCATCGAGGCGCTGGGGCTTAGGGTGGCCCCTGCCAAGACTGAGGCCGTGCTCTTTCACGGGCCTCGTCGCGGTCCACCTGCTGGCGCCTCGATAACGGTTGGCTCGGTCCCCGTACGGATCGGGGCCCAGATCAAGTATCTGGGCCTAGTGATAGACAGGCGGTGGAACTTTGACGAGCACTTCCGCATTCTGGTGCCCAAGCTGGAGGGCGTTGCCGCCGCTCTCGGTCGGCTCTTGCCGAACGTGGGCGGCGCCAGCGTCGCCTGCCGGCGGCTTTACACGGGGGTGGTACGGTCGATGGCACTGTACGGCGCACCCGTGTGGGCGGAGTCCTTGTCCGCCGGGAACAGGGTGCGCTTGTGGCGCCCTCAGCGTACCCTGGCGATCAAGGCCATTCGCGGATACCGCACGGTGTCCACAGACGCGGCGTGTGCGTTGGCTGGGACACCCCCGTGGGATTTGGATGCGGAGGTGCTCGCCGAGGTTTACAAGCGCGCGGCGGCAGCCCGGGCCGGGGGTTCTGTCCCCCTGCCCGAGGAGTTGCGAGGTTGGCGCGAGGAGGCCCACCGGACGTTGATGGTACGGTGGGGGCATCGGCTTGAGGCTCCACGAGCTGGCGTTCGGACCGTGGAGGCGCTCAGGCCGATTCTCGAGGAGTGGGCAGTGCGGCAGCATGGGACTCTCTCCTTTAGGCTGGTGCAGGTATTGACCGGACATGGTTGCTTCGGTACATACCTGCATAGGCTTGGGAGGGAGGCGAGTCCGATGTGCCACCACTGCGACTGCGGTGAAGACTCGGTGCAACACACTCTCGAGCAGTGTCCTGCCTGGGAGTTGCAGCGTCGGGAACTCACCGCAGTGATAGGGAACGACCTCGCGCTGCCGGCCGTGGTTCAATCCATGAGCTGCGCGAGGTCGTGGGAAGCGGTCGCATCCTTCTGCGAGGAAGTTATCTTGCAGAAGGAGGCGGCGGAGCGGATCAGGGAGGACTCACCCCTGGCTGATCCGCATCGCCGCCGGCGAGCTGGGCGGCGAAGGCGCGCGTACGCCGCGAACCATATGCCACCCTGAGCGAGGCCGCGGGCGGAGGAACGGGGACCTTTTTCCACCGCCCGCTGATGCCTTCCGCGACGGAGCGGCGCTCTGTGTGTGTCCGGAGCGCCGCTAGGAGAGGACGACCAAGGAGTCGGGTGCCCGGTGGCAGTCGGACCGGGCACAGTCGCCGCGGCGGGCCCTGTGGATGTAAGAACGATCCAGGGCTCGCCCACTTTTACGGCGACGCATGGCACACGGCGGGTCTTTTTAGTGGGTGCAAACCCCACACTACCCCATCGCCTTCCCCGGGTGGTGGGGTGTGCGTCAGGCATTTTTTCCCGCCAAAAAAAAAAAAAAAAAAAAAAAAAAAAAAAAAAAAAAAAAAAAAAAAAAAAAAAAAGGTTAGGTTAGGTTAGGTTAGGTTAGGTTGGGGTGCGGGTCAGGTAACCTCCACGTGTGCTTGGTGGGTTGCTAGTCTCTTTCGGATACGTCCGGGGGGAAGGACAACCCGCTGGGCCGGTGCACCCTGGGCACCGTCAATAACTTCCCATTCGTGGGCTCTTGTTGGCGGTGGCGAATACCTGACGGGGGGGGATGTCGCTCTGGGTGTTCCTCTGAATAGCAGAGGACATGCCAGATGCGACAAAGGGGCTGGGTTGGGTTTAGGTTAGGTTAGGCTAGGTTAGTCTGGGTAGGTTAGGTAGGTGAGTAGGAAGGGGAGTCTACGCCGGCTCTCCTTGAATCCCGGAGACCGCAGCATACTCCCAACGACCCCCATCGTAGGCGGTATGGGGTACGGGACTTGTTGTGGACGGAAGGAGGTTGAGGGGGAGGGTGGTTACCTGAAAACAGGTAATCACCAACAAGGGAGCTTCGCCAGCTCCTGGAATTCCGGAGACCACGGTGACCTACCAACGACCCCCATCGTTGGCGGATGGGGTACGGCGGCGCTGTGAGCGGAGGGCTTGCCTTAATTGGCCGGCCTGCGAGAAGGAAAACTCAAAAGGAACACCCGACAGCGAAGTCGTAAAAACCTGTAGATACCTGGCGACCTCTACAGTATATAGCTACACTGGCCGGAATGGGCGTCACCCGACAGTGTTTCCCTACATCGTCCCATACTCGTGGGAACAAAAATGGAAAAAAATAAAATCACCAAAGATGTTGAAGGAGAAAGTGTGGAGTGCGAGGAGTCGCGTGCCGACACGCCAGTGCCAAGAGTGGTGCTGACGCGGTTGGCGGACCGGCCCTCCACCCGGAGTCGGGGCCGCTTGCCCCAGGCGAGTAAGGAGGAGGACCTCAATCCAGCAGGGAGGTCAAACACCGTCAAGCCGGGAGGCGCCGAGAAGCGCAGCTTCCCGGACGATCAAGAGGAGGCTTTCGAGGTGTCCATCCGGGCGCCTCGGAAAGTACGCCCCTCTAACAGAGGAGGAGCGGGGTCGAGAACGCGGTCGCTCACGCCGCACCGCCGACCCACAGCACCGATGGCGGCGACACCGACCCCGGGTGATATCACCCCGGTCGGGTCGTCGTCGTCGGTGTTTTCTAACAGCGCGGCGTACAGACGCGTGCGCGCTGATGGAGAGGCGGCCGCGGAGGATCAGGTCGGTCAATTGACCGACAGGATCCGCTCCGCGACCGAGGGGTCCGCAGCAGACGCAGCGGACCTGATGCAGACGGCGAGCGACTCGTTGAGCCTCGTTATGAAGGTCGCCACGAGGTCCCAAAACCTCAAGGGCGACTTCGTGAAGGGACTCAAGACAGCCGCCAGCGCGTTGGGTGGGGTGGTGGAGCGGCTCTCCGAACGCTCTGCCGCCTCCGAGGCTGCCAATGCCCGCCTCGAGGAAGAGGTGCAGCAGCTCCGCGCTGAGCTGGCCCAGCTTCGGGTCGATCTCCGGGTCAGTGGGGTCGACATCACCCGGGCCGGCTCTCCGCGGGCCGAGAAGCCGCCAGCTGCACCACCCCTGGAGGTGATGGAGCCGGCCAATGGGATGGAGGTGGCTTGTGGGGCTCTGGGCGACGCGTTCAGCGACGCTCAAATGAGCCAGCTGGCCAGGTTCGTGGGGAGCCTGGTAGACGGACGCCTGGCCGGCGTCCAGGACCGCCTGCTCCCCGAAAAGCGGATTCGGCCGCCGTTGGCGGCTGACAAGCGCGGAGCCCCACCAAACCAGCCGGGGATGGGCGCCAAGTCATTTGCGGCGGTGGCCGGCGAGCCCGCCGCGCCCAAGCCGCCTGTGCCGGCCAAAGCTCGTGCCGCTCAGGCTCCTACCGACAGGAGGAAGGGGAAGAAGGGGGGGCGGAGGGTGCCGCCGGCCGCCGCTCCTAGTGCTCCGGCTCCGGTGCCCGCGTCGGTCCCCGCTCCTCCTGCTCCACCCACTTCAGCTGCAGCTGAGGAGGGGTGGCAGACGGTTGGGGGGAAGCGGAAGAGGCGGCGCTCCAGGAAGGCGAAGAACCCTTCCGCGCCGGTAACAGGGCAAACGGCTGGTAAGAGGGGGCCCAAACTCTCTCCGCCAAAGAGTGCCGCCGTGGTCATCACGGTGGCGCCCGAGGCGGAGGGACTCACCTATGCGGGCTTCCTCCAGGAGGCGAGGTCGGTCCTCGACGGGGCCCTCCCTGGCGTCGGAGGGAAGGTGCGGTTGGCGCGGACAGGGGCGCGCATCCTGGAGTTCCCCGGCAAGGAGGGGGAGAAACAGGCCGACATGGTGGCCGCGGCGCTACGAGGCATTGTGGCGGGACGGGATGGCGTCACCGTCGCCAGGCCGACGAAATGCGCGGAGTTGCGCGTGTCGGGCTTGGACGACTCCGTCACGGCGGCGGAGGTCCGGGAGCGCATTGAAGCGTTTGCTGAGTGTGCTCCCGGCTCCGTCAAGGTCGGTGCCGTCCGCCCCGGCCCCGGAGGAGCGGGTGCGGTGTGGGTGCGCTGCCCCATCGCTGCGGCCAAGCTTCTGGCCAAAGCTGGACGACTCCTCGTGGGCTTCTCCTCGGCCCGAATCACGGTCTTGGAGGGGAGGCCTGCGAGGTGTTATGGGTGCATGGCCAGGGGCCACTTGCGGGCCAATTGCACTAGCGCCGTGGACTGCAGCAGATTGTGCTTCCGCTGCGGCCAACTGGGGCACAAGGCGGCGGAATGCTCCGCCGCCCCTTACTGCCCCCCGTGCGCGGCGGGCAATCGGCCCGCCAACCATTTGATGGGGCGGGAGGGGTGCACGATCCCCAACGCGCCGAGGCATCCGGGAGCTGGTCGTTCGACCACGGCGGCTCCCGGTCCTCGGTCACCGACCGCGGGAGGAGAGATGGAGGTGTCAACAATCCAATAATGTATTGCACACCCTCCAATCTCCTCCAGACGAATTTGAACCACTCCGCCGGCGCCCAGGACCTCCTCCTGCAAGCGATGGCGGAGTGGTCAATAGGTGTGGCCGTAGCCGCGGAGCCCTACTTCGTTCCTCCCTGCCCAAATTGGGTGGGTGACCGGGACGGCTCCGTGGCCATCGTCAGCTCCGCTGCGCTTCGCTCCCCACCCTTGTCGCTCAGAGACAGGGGCGAGGGGTTCGTTGCTGCCGATTGGGGGGAGGTAACGCTGTTCGGCGTGTACTTCTCCCCAAACCGGAGTCTGGCGGAATTCGAGGTCTTCCTCAATAGAGTGGAGGCCTCGATACGGCGGACAGCACCTCGTCAGGTGCTCGTTCTGGGGGACTTCAATGCCAAATCTACGGCGTGGGGCTCCCCCGGAACGGATGCCCGCGGTCGGGCAGTCGAAGAGTGGGCGACGTCGGTGGGCCTCTGTCTCCTCAACAGAGGCACCACCGACACGTGCGTTCGTCGGCAGGGGGGGTCGATAGTGGACCTCTCGTTCGCTACCCCTGCCGTCGAAGCGCAAGTAAGGAGCTGGCGTGTCCTGGATGAGGTTGAGACGCTCTCGGATCATAGATACATCCGATTCGAGCTCTCCCGGTCCCAGGGCCCCAGAAGGGGTCACGTTCCCTCTCGGCGTGGCGGCGCGTTTCCGCGGTGGGCTGTGGGGCGAATGGACAAGGTCCTGCTAGAGGAGGCGGCCATTATTTCCAATTGGTTCGCCTCCCCGCCTTCGTCCGAGGGTGCCGACGCTGCGGCTGGCCGTTTTCGCGATGCGATTACGCAAATCTGCGATACGGCCATGCCCCGTGCTAAGTGTTGGTCCCCGAAGACGGAGGTCTACTGGTGGTCCCCGGAGCTTGCCTCCCTTCGCGCAGCGTGTTTTGCGGCGCGGAGGTCCTACACCCGCAGCCGGCGACGTCACCCCCGTGACGTCGAGAGGGAAGACCGGCTTTATGCGGCGTACATCGACGAGGTGTGCGCCCTAAAGCTGGCCATTCGCCGCGCCAAGGAGGAGGCGCGGCACGAGCTGTTGGAGGGTCTCGACCGTGACCCCTGGGGCCGCCCCTACCGAGCTGCGTTGAATAAGCTACGCTGTCGGGGTCCCCCCCTTGTGGAGACTCTCCAACCCGGCTTCCTCGTGGAGGTGGTTGAGGGCCTATTCCCGCAACGAGCGGAGCACGTGCCCCCGGCAATGGTCGCCGCAGAGACCGACGACCGGGAGGCCGACCTCAGTGCTCCGCCCGTCACAGAGGCGGAGGTGGCGGCGGCTGTTCTTCGGATGCGCTCGAAGAACACCGCCCCCGGGCCCGACGGGGTACCCGGACGGGTGTTGGCCCTGGCCCTCAACCACATGGGGGACCGCCTCAGGGAGCTGTTCGACGTGTGCCTGGCGTCCGGACGGTTCCCTGACTGCTGGAAGGCGGGGAAGCTGGTGCTCCTCCCTAAGCCGGGACGACCTCCCGACACCGTGGCGGCCTACAGGCCTATCGTTTTGCTGGAGGAGGCGGGGAAGTTGCTTGAGAGAGTTCTCGCCACCCGTATCCTCCGGCATCTGGAAGAGGTCGGCTCCGGTCTGTCGGACGCTCAGTACGGTTTCCGCGCTGGGCGTTCGACGATCGATGCCATCCTGCGTCTGAGGGCCGCTTCGGAGGAGGCCGTCGCTGGCGGAGGGGTGTTGTTGGCGGTATCCTTGGATATCGCCAACGCCTTCGGTAGTCTGCCGTTCGGCTGCATCGGCGAGGCGCTCCGGTTCCATGGAGTGCCGGTTTACCTGAGGCGGCTGGTGGCAGACTACCTTGAGGGCAGGGTGGTTCTGTGCGAGGACCGCGACGGAGCTTTGCTCCGCAGACCCATGGCGTGCGGTGTTCCGCAGGGTTCAGTCCTAGGACCTCCCCTGTGGAACATCGGTTACGACTGGGTGCTGCGTGGAGCTTTTCCCCCGGGCCTGGACGTCATCTGCTATGCGGATGACACGCTCGTCACGGCCCGGGGACAAAGCTTCGAGGAGGCGGCGCGCCTGGCCAACGAGGGGGTGGCCCAAGTGGTCGGGCGCATCGAGGCGCTGGGGCTTAGGGTGGCCCCTGCCAAGACTGAGGCCGTGCTCTTTCACGGGCCTCGTCGCGGTCCACCTGCTGGCGCCTCGATAACGGTTGGCTCGGTCCCCGTACGGATCGGGGCCCAGATCAAGTATCTGGGCCTAGTGATAGACAGGCGGTGGAACTTTGACGAGCACTTCCGCATTCTGGTGCCCAAGCTGGAGGGCGTTGCCGCCGCTCTCGGTCGGCTCTTGCCGAACGTGGGCGGCGCCAGCGTCGCCTGCCGGCGGCTTTACACGGGGGTGGTACGGTCGATGGCACTGTACGGCGCACCCGTGTGGGCGGAGTCCTTGTCCGCCGGGAACAGGGTGCGCTTGTGGCGCCCTCAGCGTACCCTGGCGATCAAGGCCATTCGCGGATACCGCACGGTGTCCACAGACGCGGCGTGTGCGTTGGCTGGGACACCCCCGTGGGATTTGGATGCGGAGGTGCTCGCCGAGGTTTACAAGCGCGCGGCGGCAGCCCGGGCCGGGGGTTCTGTCCCCCTGCCCGAGGAGTTGCGAGGTTGGCGCGAGGAGGCCCACCGGACGTTGATGGTACGGTGGGGGCATCGGCTTGAGGCTCCACGAGCTGGCGTTCGGACCGTGGAGGCGCTCAGGCCGATTCTCGAGGAGTGGGCAGTGCGGCAGCATGGGACTCTCTCCTTTAGGCTGGTGCAGGTATTGACCGGACATGGTTGCTTCGGTACATACCTGCATAGGCTTGGGAGGGAGGCGAGTCCGATGTGCCACCACTGCGACTGCGGTGAAGACTCGGTGCAACACACTCTCGAGCAGTGTCCTGCCTGGGAGTTGCAGCGTCGGGAACTCACCGCAGTGATAGGGAACGACCTCGCGCTGCCGGCCGTGGTTCAATCCATGAGCTGCGCGAGGTCGTGGGAAGCGGTCGCATCCTTCTGCGAGGAAGTTATCTTGCAGAAGGAGGCGGCGGAGCGGATCAGGGAGGACTCACCCCTGGCTGATCCGCATCGCCGCCGGCGAGCTGGGCGGCGAAGGCGCGCGTACGCCGCGAACCATATGCCGCCCTGAGCGAGGCCGCGGGCGGAGGAACGGGGACCTTTTTCCACCGCCCGCTGATGCCTTCCGCGACGGAGCGGCGCTCTGTGTGTGTCCGGAGCGCCGCTAGGAGAGGACGACCAAGGAGTCGGGTGCCCGGTGGCAGTCGGACCGGGCACAGTCGCCGCGGCGGGCCCTGTGGATGTAAGAACGATCCAGGGCTCGCCCACTTTTACGGCGACGCATGGCACACGGCGGGTCTTTTTAGTGGGTGCAAACCCCACACTACCCCATCGCCTTCCCCGGGTGGTGGGGTGTGCGTCAGGCATTTTTTCCCGCCAAAAAAAAAAAAAAAAAAAAAAAAAAAAAAAAAAAAAGGTTAGGTTAGGTTAGGTTAGGTTAGGTTAGGTTAGGTTAGGTTAGGTTAGGTTATCCGCCGGCTTGGACTGAGGGTGGCGCTGAACAAGACCGAGGCCGTGTTCTTCCACGGGCCTCGGCAGCGCCGCCCTCCTGACGCCCATATCTTGGTGGAGGGCGTCCGGATAGAGGTCGGGGTCCAGATGAAATATCTGGGCCTCGTGCTTGACAGCAGGTGGCGCTTCGGCCCGCATTTCAGCGGGCTGTCGACGCGCCTGCTGGGAGCCGCGGACGCCCTCTCATGGCTCCTCCCGAACCTGGGGGGGCCCAAGACGCGATGCCGGCGCCTCTATGCCGGCATCCTCAAGAGTATGGCCCTCTACGGGGCACCCATCTGGGCGGACTCCCTCCAGAGGAGGGAGAATGCAACCGCCATCCGCGGGCCACAAAGGGCCATTGCACAGCGGGTGGCGAGGGCCTACCGCTCAGTGGGCTTTTCGGCGGCGTGCGCTCTGGCGGGCACCCCTCCCTGGGAGTTGGAGGCATGGGTGCTCGCCAGAGTGTACGAGTGGACTGCGCGGCGGAAGGCGCTCGGGGAGCGCCCCGCCGCGGAAGAGCGGGAGGCCGTGCGGCGGGAGGCGAGGGACGCTATCATCGTCCATTGGACGGAGGACCTCGCCACCGCCGCCTTTGGCCGTCGGACGCTGGACGCGCTCGGTCCAGTCCTGCGGGACTGGCTCGAGCGGCCTCACGGTTTCCTCTCGTTCCGTCTAGTGCAGGTGTTGTCCGGACATGGTTGTTTCGGAACGCACCTGCACCGGATCCGGAGGGAGGAAACCCCAGCGTGCCACGACTGCGGCGCGGCAGAGGACACGGCGCAGCACACCCTCGAGGTGTGTCCAGCCTGGGCAGGGCAGCGCCGTGTCCTGAATAGTGTAATCGGGCGGGACCTCTCGCTCCCCGGCGTGGTCAACTCCATGCTGGGGAGTGAGGAGGCCTGGGCGGCGGTTGCCTCCTTTTGCGAGGTCGTGATGTCGCAAAAGGAGGCGGTGGAGCGTGCGCGGGAGGACGATCCTCTCGCGCCGCCGCTCCGCAGGCGAAGAAGGGGTGGGAGAAGGCGGTTGTACGATCGTCTCCTCCCACCTCCTGGTGGCGATTAGCGGGCGACAGGTGCGGGGGCACCTCTCGCTCGCATTGCACTAATCGCCACCCTCGTCGGGCGGGAACGGCCGAGCACTGCGGTCGTTCCCGGGCCCCTCCACTAAGGGAGGGGCGTGAGGGGCCTGCCGTAAAGGCGGGCAGTCGTCGGCGGAGGACTGGACGTAAAGGCTGTGCCAGTTTCCCAGTCCTCCTCCATAAAAGACGATGCGGGAGTGCCGCTGGGTTATTTTAGTGGGTATACCGGGCCTCAGCCCGGGGAGTCCCACATAGCCCCCCATTCCCCCAAATGGGTGGGTATGCGTAATGCATTTTTTCCCAGCGTGATCAAAAAAAAAAAAAAAAAAAAAAGGTTAGGTTAGGTTAGGTTAGGTTAGGTTAGGTTGCTTGTGGGGCTCTGGGCGACGCGTTCAGCGACGCTCAAATGAGCCAGCTGGCCAGGTTCGTGGGGAGCCTGGTAGACGGACGCCTGGCCGGCGTCCAGGACCGCCTGCTCCCCGAAAAGCGGATTCGGCCGCCGTTGGCGGCTGACAAGCGCGGAGCCCCACCAAACCAGCCGGGGATGGGCGCCAAGTCATTTGCGGCGGTGGCCGGCGAGCCCGCCGCGCCCAAGCCGCCTGTGCCGGCCAAAGCTCGTGCCGCTCAGGCTCCTACCGACAGGAGGAAGGGGAAGAAGGGGGGGCGGAGGGTGCCGCCGGCCGCCGCTCCTAGTGCTCCGGCTCCGGTGCCCGCGTCGGTCCCCGCTCCTCCTGCTCCACCCACTTCAGCTGCAGCTGAGGAGGGGTGGCAGACGGTTGGGGGGAAGCGGAAGAGGCGGCGCTCCAGGAAGGCGAAGAACCCTTCCGCGCCGGTAACAGGGCAAACGGCTGGTAAGAGGGGGCCCAAACTCTCTCCGCCAAAGAGTGCCGCCGTGGTCATCACGGTGGCGCCCGAGGCGGAGGGACTCACCTATGCGGGCTTCCTCCAGGAGGCGAGGTCGGTCCTCGACGGGGCCCTCCCTGGCGTCGGAGGGAAGGTGCGGTTGGCGCGGACAGGGGCGCGCATCCTGGAGTTCCCCGGCAAGGAGGGGGAGAAACAGGCCGACATGGTGGCCGCGGCGCTACGAGGCATTGTGGCGGGACGGGATGGCGTCACCGTCGCCAGGCCGACGAAATGCGCGGAGTTGCGCGTGTCGGGCTTGGACGACTCCGTCACGGCGGCGGAGGTCCGGGAGCGCATTGAAGCGTTTGCTGAGTGTGCTCCCGGCTCCGTCAAGGTCGGTGCCGTCCGCCCCGGCCCCGGAGGAGCGGGTGCGGTGTGGGTGCGCTGCCCCATCGCTGCGGCCAAGCTTCTGGCCAAAGCTGGACGACTCCTCGTGGGCTTCTCCTCGGCCCGAATCACGGTCTTGGAGGGGAGGCCTGCGAGGTGTTATGGGTGCATGGCCAGGGGCCACTTGCGGGCCAATTGCACTAGCGCCGTGGACTGCAGCAGATTGTGCTTCCGCTGCGGCCAACTGGGGCACAAGGCGGCGGAATGCTCCGCCGCCCCTTACTGCCCCCCGTGCGCGGCGGGCAATCGGCCCGCCAACCATTTGATGGGGCGGGAGGGGTGCACGATCCCCAACGCGCCGAGGCATCCGGGAGCTGGTCGTTCGACCACGGCGGCTCCCGGTCCTCGGTCACCGACCGCGGGAGGAGAGATGGAGGTGTCAACAATCCAATAATGTATTGCACACCCTCCAATCTCCTCCAGACGAATTTGAACCACTCCGCCGGCGCCCAGGACCTCCTCCTGCAAGCGATGGCGGAGTGGTCAATAGGTGTGGCCGTAGCCGCGGAGCCCTACTTCGTTCCTCCCTGCCCAAATTGGGTGGGTGACCGGGACGGCTCCGTGGCCATCGTCAGCTCCGCTGCGCTTCGCTCCCCACCCTTGTCGCTCAGAGACAGGGGCGAGGGGTTCGTTGCTGCCGATTGGGGGGAGGTAACGCTGTTCGGCGTGTACTTCTCCCCAAACCGGAGTCTGGCGGAATTCGAGGTCTTCCTCAATAGAGTGGAGGCCTCGATACGGCGGACAGCACCTCGTCAGGTGCTCGTTCTGGGGGACTTCAATGCCAAATCTACGGCGTGGGGCTCCCCCGGAACGGATGCCCGCGGTCGGGCAGTCGAAGAGTGGGCGACGTCGGTGGGCCTCTGTCTCCTCAACAGAGGCACCACCGACACGTGCGTTCGTCGGCAGGGGGGGTCGATAGTGGACCTCTCGTTCGCTACCCCTGCCGTCGAAGCGCAAGTAAGGAGCTGGCGTGTCCTGGATGAGGTTGAGACGCTCTCGGATCATAGATACATCCGATTCGAGCTCTCCCGGTCCCAGGGCCCCAGAAGGGGTCACGTTCCCTCTCGGCGTGGCGGCGCGTTTCCGCGGTGGGCTGTGGGGCGAATGGACAAGGTCCTGCTAGAGGAGGCGGCCATTATTTCCAATTGGTTCGCCTCCCCGCCTTCGTCCGAGGGTGCCGACGCTGCGGCTGGCCGTTTTCGCGATGCGATTACGCAAATCTGCGATACGGCCATGCCCCGTGCTAAGTGTTGGTCCCCGAAGACGGAGGTCTACTGGTGGTCCCCGGAGCTTGCCTCCCTTCGCGCAGCGTGTTTTGCGGCGCGGAGGTCCTACACCCGCAGCCGGCGACGTCACCCCCGTGACGTCGAGAGGGAAGACCGGCTTTATGCGGCGTACATCGACGAGGTGTGCGCCCTAAAGCTGGCCATTCGCCGCGCCAAGGAGGAGGCGCGGCACGAGCTGTTGGAGGGTCTCGACCGTGACCCCTGGGGCCGCCCCTACCGAGCTGCGCTGAATAAGCTACGCTGTCGGGGTCCCCCCCTTGTGGAGACTCTCCAACCCGGCTTCCTCGTGGAGGTGGTTGAGGGCCTATTCCCGCAACGAGCGGAGCACGTGCCCCCGGCAATGGTCGCCGCAGAGACCGACGACCGGGAGGCCGACCTCAGTGCTCCGCCCGTCACAGAGGCGGAGGTGGCGGCGGCTGTTCTTCGGATGCGCTCGAAGAACACCGCCCCCGGGCCCGACGGGGTACCCGGACGGGTGTTGGCCCTGGCCCTCAACCACATGGGGGACCGCCTCAGGGAGCTGTTCGACGTGTGCCTGGCGTCCGGACGGTTCCCTGACTGCTGGAAGGCGGGGAAGCTGGTGCTCCTCCCTAAGCCGGGACGACCTCCCGACACCGTGGCGGCCTACAGGCCTATCGTTT
Source organism: Orthosia incerta (assembly GCA_948252205.1). Lineage (NCBI taxonomy): Eukaryota > Metazoa > Arthropoda > Insecta > Lepidoptera > Noctuidae > Orthosia > Orthosia incerta. The sequence continues at coordinate 21,242,719 of OX411768.1, forward strand.
TGCTGGAGGAGGCGGGGAAGTTGCTTGAGAGAGTTCTCGCCACCCGTATCCTCCGGCATCTGGAAGAGGTCGGCTCCGGTCTGTCGGACGCTCAGTACGGTTTCCGCGCTGGGCGTTCGACGATCGATGCCATCCTGCGTCTGAGGGCCGCTTCGGAGGAGGCCGTCGCTGGCGGAGGGGTGTTGTTGGCGGTATCCTTGGATATCGCCAACGCCTTCGGTAGTCTGCCGTTCGGCTGCATCGGCGAGGCGCTCCGGTTCCATGGAGTGCCGGTTTACCTGAGGCGGCTGGTGGCAGACTACCTTGAGGGCAGGGTGGTTCTGTGCGAGGACCGCGACGGAGCTTTGCTCCGCAGACCCATGGCGTGCGGTGTTCCGCAGGGTTCAGTCCTAGGACCTCCCCTGTGGAACATCGGTTACGACTGGGTGCTGCGTGGAGCTTTTCCCCCGGGCCTGGACGTCATCTGCTATGCGGATGACACGCTCGTCACGGCCCGGGGACAAAGCTTCGAGGAGGCGGCGCGCCTGGCCAACGAGGGGGTGGCCCAAGTGGTCGGGCGCATCGAGGCGCTGGGGCTTAGGGTGGCCCCTGCCAAGACTGAGGCCGTGCTCTTTCACGGGCCTCGTCGCGGTCCACCTGCTGGCGCCTCGATAACGGTTGGCTCGGTCCCCGTACGGATCGGGGCCCAGATCAAGTATCTGGGCCTAGTGATAGACAGGCGGTGGAACTTTGACGAGCACTTCCGCATTCTGGTGCCCAAGCTGGAGGGCGTTGCCGCCGCTCTCGGTCGGCTCTTGCCGAACGTGGGCGGCGCCAGCGTCGCCTGCCGGCGGCTTTACACGGGGGTGGTACGGTCGATGGCACTGTACGGCGCACCCGTGTGGGCGGAGTCCTTGTCCGCCGGGAACAGGGTGCGCTTGTGGCGCCCTCAGCGTACCCTGGCGATCAAGGCCATTCGCGGATACCGCACGGTGTCCACAGACGCGGCGTGTGCGTTGGCTGGGACACCCCCGTGGGATTTGGATGCGGAGGTGCTCGCCGAGGTTTACAAGCGCGCGGCGGCAGCCCGGGCCGGGGGTTCTGTCCCCCTGCCCGAGGAGTTGCGAGGTTGGCGCGAGGAGGCCCACCGGACGTTGATGGTACGGTGGGGGCATCGGCTTGAGGCTCCACGAGCTGGCGTTCGGACCGTGGAGGCGCTCAGGCCGATTCTCGAGGAGTGGGCAGTGCGGCAGCATGGGACTCTCTCCTTTAGGCTGGTGCAGGTATTGACCGGACATGGTTGCTTCGGTACATACCTGCATAGGCTTGGGAGGGAGGCGAGTCCGATGTGCCACCACTGCGACTGCGGTGAAGACTCGGTGCAACACACTCTCGAGCAGTGTCCTGCCTGGGAGTTGCAGCGTCGGGAACTCACCGCAGTGATAGGGAACGACCTCGCGCTGCCGGCCGTGGTTCAATCCATGAGCTGCGCGAGGTCGTGGGAAGCGGTCGCATCCTTCTGCGAGGAAGTTATCTTGCAGAAGGAGGCGGCGGAGCGGATCAGGGAGGACTCACCCCTGGCTGATCCGCATCGCCGCCGGCGAGCTGGGCGGCGAAGGCGCGCGTACGCCGCGAACCATATGCCGCCCTGAGCGAGGCCGCGGGCGGAGGAACGGGGACCTTTTTCCACCGCCCGCTGATGCCTTCCGCGACGGAGCGGCGCTCTGTGTGTGTCCGGAGCGCCGCTAGGAGAGGACGACCAAGGAGTCGGGTGCCCGGTGGCAGTCGGACCGGGCACAGTCGCCGCGGCGGGCCCTGTGGATGTAAGAACGATCCAGGGCTCGCCCACTTTTACGGCGACGCATGGCACACGGCGGGTCTTTTTAGTGGGTGCAAACCCCACACTACCCCATCGCCTTCCCCGGGTGGTGGGGTGTGCGTCAGGCATTTTTTCCCGCCAAAAAAAAAAAAAAAAAAAAAAAAAAAAAGGTTAGGTTAGGTTAGGTTAGGTTAGGTTAGGTTTTTTTTTTTTTTTTTTTTTTTTTTTTTATTAGAGATTACAAAATCCCACTGGTGTGTCTTCCATTGACGGAGAGACCAGTGCCTACTTTATTACTAATTACTATTTATTTCCGTCTGTGCGGTTACAATTTTTTATTACTAACTATTATTTATATTAACAAATCTACTTTTTTACTTAATTACAATTTCGCACTTTATTGTGCCCTGTCCTTAAACAATCTCTTACATACACTATTATTTTACCATTATTTATATTTACATTATTTTAATAAAAATATCTACCTTAAAACTAACACAGTATATAGTGTGCAAAAGCAAAATATGGACAAATAATAAAATTTACTGACATAATAATAAACAAGTTTGAAAATATAAACAAAATAATACACAAAATCAAAAAGTACAATTAAAATAATAAAACAGAATTGTCAAAATAAAAACTGAATAATAACACCAAATTTGTAAATACAATTAAAATAATAAAACAAAATCGACATTTTAAAACAATATTGACAAATTATAAACGAAATAATTACACATAATCAACAAGTACAAGAGAAATAATAAAACACAATAATTAGCAATAGAAAAATATACATAGAAAACACAATAGTGCATTAATTTTTGTTCCTTTCAATCACCTTACTAGCTATGTTTTGACAAAAGTCTAAAAAGTCATCTCTTATATTTTTACTGGCTATAATTTCTGCTAAATTTTCTTTTTTAAGGTTGCGATCTATTTCTGACTCTAAGTTATATCTTAAGTTTGTGTATAATGGGCATTCCACTAGGATGTGTTCTATGCTTTCGCTACTACCTGTGTCGCAGGGACACGCCGGGCTGTCCTTGCGCTTGAAACGGTGCAAGTACTCGGAAAATCCGCCGTGCCCCGTCAACACCTGCACCAGCCGTGGATTGAGCGTTATCTTTTTAATTAGCCTATACGCGCTCAACGCGTCGGGGAAAAACATTTTGGTGGTAGATGCGGTGGTTCCCTCTGCGTACCTATTGTGCCACACTTCTAGTGTTTCATTGCGTATCTGACGCTTGATGAAGGATACCGGGCATCCATCATAGTCCGGCTTTTTCTTCAAACCCACAGCTGCCTCTTTTGCCAATGCGTCTGCTCTTTCATTCCCCTCCAACCCCACGTGTGCTTTTATCCAAAAGAGTCTTAGTATCTTTTCCTGTTTGACAACTTTTGAGATATTTTCTCTTATAGCTACTACGAGGGGGTGAAGGGAAACACCGTGCGTAATCGCCTCAAGAGCCGACCTAGAGTCGCTGTAGATATTGAAGCTACCACCGGACCGTTCGGTCGCAATCTCGGTAGCCTTCACCAGCGCCAGTAACTCCGCCTGGTATACGGTGCAGAACTGGTCCAGCTTGAGTTTTTTGGTTTCAATTTCAACGTCTCCATCCCAAAAGGATAGAGCCGCCCCAACTTTGTCGTTCATTTTACTACCGTCAGTATATATTTTATATCTGGCATCCTCTTGCTGGGCCAGCTCTGCCTCGTCTGCCACCAATTTGAACTCTATTGCCTTTTGGGTCGCTGGGTGTGGTAGTTCCACATACGGTGTGGGTCGCTCCACTCTCCTATCCCCGACTACTCTTACTGAGTGTCCCTTTTTTATTTCATAAAGAGAGGCTGCTTCCCTGATCCTAAGATCCAGCGGAAGCATCCCCGAGAGCAACAATGCCGCGTTGAGCGAAGTGGTCCTATAAGACTTTATCATTTTTTGTACGAATCCGCGCTGAACCTCATTCAAAAACTTCCTAATCCCTAATTTCTCAGCAGCTGGATACCAGGCACTTGCTGCGTACATTATAATAGGCTCTATTACTGCTACGTATATAGTTCTGGTTATCTCCGGCGAGATCCCCCACTCCACTTTGGCTGCCCTCGCTAACTGTTTGTATATGTTCAATGCCTTGCGGCAGACATTTGCTACGTGTGCATTGAATGTTAGTTTATGGTCTATCGTCAACCCCAGTATCTTTATCTCCTTTGACATGGCTATGTCCACCCCTCCCATGCTCAGAAGTGGTGTGTCGTGCTTCAGTTTGTTTGTAATTATCATGGCCTTTGTCTTTTGAGGCGCAAACTTCAGTTTATTGTCTTCACCCCACTCCTGGACATGTTTTAGGGCGGCATTCGCCTGTCTCTGGACCTCGAGTGCTGTATCGCCGGAGAAAACCAGAACCACATCGTCAGCGAACGCCTGACAGTAGTTCCCTCCCATCTCCAGACTGGCTAATAACGGATCCAGCAAAACGTTCCAGAATGTGGGTCCCCCGATGGAACCTTGGACACATCCCTTCTCTGTTGCCTTCCGAGCTTCTGCTCCAGCGTATCTCACCCTGACCTTCCGGTTCGTCAGGTAACTATCTAAAACTTTGCGGATATTTTCTGGGCAATTTGATTCGGCTAGCCTACATCTTACCGCGGGCCACCAAGCACTGTCGAAGGCTCCCTCTATGTCGAGCGATATGATTAATGTAATTTTTTGCTCTTTCAGTTTTGATCTGATATGCTTGATAAGGTCATAGAGGGAGTCCTCGGCACTGCGTTGCGGTGTGAACCCGTACTGCTTGGGACTCATTTGTCGGAGGGTATGCCACCTGACTCGCTTCACCAGCATCTTCTCATAAATTTTCCCTAATACCGGCAATAGCCCAATCGGCCGGTAGGATTTGGGATTTGAGTAGTCATCTTTCCCCGGTTTCCTTAAGATAACTATTACCGCCTCTTTCCACACCGTAGGGAAGAGCGATAGCTCTAGGCATTTATTGAGCAACGCTAAAAATAACTCCGGTTTGCACGCTATGGCTGCCCTACATATGTCCGGAGTGAACCCATCTAGCCCTGGCGCCTTTTTTGGGTTGAAGCTATCCGTCGCAATCATCAGCTCTTCGATAGTGAATGGAGGGTCAGGTAGCTCATCACCTCTGTCCTCGCTCAATTTTTCTGCCCTAATTCTAATTGCCTTGTGGGCTACACTGTCCGACAGCGCATCGTCTTCCGGATAGAATGCCTCCGCTAGAGCCCTGGCAGACTCTTCGCCTTCCAATACTTTCCCATTTTTAATCAGGGGGGTGTCCTCCTGCCTAACTGTCGTGCGGCCTATCACCCTATATATTCCATCCCACATGGTTTCCCTATCTTGTTTTTCGCAGAACTTTTTCCAGCTTGTTGTTCTGGCTTTCTCCACAAGCTGCCGGTATTCCTCCTTCGCGTCCAGATATGCTTGGACAACACTCTCTCTGCGCACCTGAGCGGCATTTGGTATGCGCTTTTTGAGTGTTTTCACCTCTTTCTTCTTCTGTGTCAGTTCTTCTGTCCACCAAGACAATCCTGCTTTCTTCTTTTGTCCGGCCTCAGGTATATTTCGTTTGCATGCTTCTTCTATGACTTTAGTGTATTCTTCTACTTTATTGTTTAGTTCTTCTTCTGTCTTTATTTTTGTTATTTCTTCCAAATTAATGTTTATTCTTTCCCAATTCTGTTTAATGTCTGTTCTGAATTCTGTCCAATCTGCTTTTCTTGTGTTATAAATTCTAGTTGTTCTTTTAATATCTATGCCTTTTGATTTTCTCAGATTTACTTCGAACAGGATTGCTTTGTGGTCTGACACTGTGAGGTTACCGTCCAGTCTCCAGTTTGCTATTTTGCCAAGCATATCTGACGTGCACACCGTGATGTCCACACAGCTTGTAAAATGCCTTCCTCCTCTGTGACAATCAAAGGTGGGTTTGAAGCCTTGGTTGAGAATGTGCAGCTCCATCTCGTCCAATGCTCCTGCCAACTCTTGCCCTCTCCTATTATTCTCCCTACTCCCCCACCATATGTTCCACGCGTTTACATCCCCCCCCAGTATCATGCTTTTATTTCCCACTACTTTGATAATTTCTTGGATGTGTTCTATGTCTTCTTCTATTTTTGCATCTCCCTCCAGGTATACCGAGATGACAACAATGTTCCAGGCCTCAGTTCTCAGTCGTGCCACTGCAATGTTTTCTGTGGTCAGCCTGGGGCACTGGGTTACGTCAATGTTGTCATCGAACACCACAATTGCAGACTTGTTTGTTTTGTCCGTGTTTCCTTCAAATTGGATCGTTCGGGTGCCCTGGTAGGTTTTCATTTTCTTGCTTGATCCGGTGTATGGTTCCTGCAGAAGTGCAAACGCAACCTTCCTTTTAGCTGCCTCCATGATCAGCTCATCTGTTGCTTGTTTGCACCTCTGCAGGTTGGCTTGTATTACGCGATACTGGTGTCCTCCTTGTTTTTCTGTGCTGTTCCGGTTATTGCCCGTATCCACCTTAACACTGGTAGGCTACTGTGGACCTCGCTAAAGTCTCCCATTTTGTGCGTACCGGGCAGTCCGAGCTGAATGCGTTGTGCCTGTTATTTGTTATGCTTGCCTTCTGGCAGTTTATACATGCCGGCGCCTCATTTGCGTGGTAGACTTCGCATTCCGTATGCTTGCCTTCTGGCAGTTTATACATGCCGGCGCCTCATTTGCGTGGTAGACTTCGCATTCCGTTCGGAAGTGTGACCCTCCGCAATGAGCGCATCTGTCCTTCTCCTCATGGCACGTTTTCTTTGTGTGCCCGTATCCCAGACACTTCGAGCACTGGACCAACGGCGACTGATCTTCTGCCCTCAGTCTCTGCATATCGATATGTATGCAGTTTGCCGCCGTTAGTATACTCCATACTTGGGGGGACACACTCAGTACCACATGTTGCTGGTGAGGGTTCCGCGCGCTCTTCTTATATCTAATTGTGGCTCTGTATTGTTCCTCCGGTACGTCCTTTAACAGATGCTTATTTTGCTGTCTCAGCGCTTTGCCTATGTCCTCGTCTGTGTTGAACCTATTAACGTTTCTTATGATTATTAATGGGTCCTTATTTTTAATCTCTTCCACTCTCAGATCCGCACCTTCTTTGTTTAGTCTCTCTCTTACCCTATCTACTTCTGTTTTCGACTTGCATCCCAAGATCACTTTTCTGCCTCTTGCCTTACGTACCCTATCTATCTGGAAGCCTTCCTCTTTTGCGTTGACCGCCTTTCTTATCTTCTCCATTACTTGGTCGCTTGTTTCCTCCTCGTCTGTTGATGTTATTACCACCGAGTGAATAGCCGCGTGCTCCGGGGGCTGCGTCCTCGGGGAAGCGGCCACTACACTCGCGTAGGTTGCCCTTGCTTCAATGTCCTTATGTCCCTTCTCTATCGTTTCCCTAAGGCGTTCCATTTCTATTCTATTTTTTTCTATCTGGTCGCTATGTTCGGTTAGTTTTTGTAACAGTTGTTTTTCTATCTCTATTTTATCAGCCTCTGGTTCCCTTTCCTCTTGCTGGGTGAATGTTTTGTTTATATCCTTCTTTTTAATAGTTATCTGACCTATCTCCTTCACCAATTGGTACAAGTTCTCCGCCGCCGAGGTTATCTCGTCTTTTATCTCTGTTTTTATATTCCTCGATAGTCTTAGTTGTGATTTTATTTTGATTAAGCAAAGCTTCGCTTCGGCTACTTTGTCCCTTTGTTTGGGAGTTTCAACTATTGCTATGGATGGTTGGGTGGGTGGGATGATGATATTAAGAGGGGTTGAGGTGGTGGTGTGTGCCCCTTCAGAAGAAGTCTTAGGGAGCTCTTTCTCCTCCGTTTTACGGTCTAATCCTGGCGTCCTAATCATTTTGTGTAGTTTTCTTTACTCCTACGGTCTTATATTATACTTAAGAGCCGAGAGAAAAAAAAAAAAAAAAAAAAAAAAAAAAAAAAAAAAAAAAAAAAAAAAAAAAAAATGTATGTTGTAAACGTCCCTACTATAGCTTACTTAATACCTAACTTAATACCTAATACTAATTTATAATAAAAAGAAAATGTAAAATTTAAAAATTTTTGATAATAAAAATAAACAAGAGATAATAAAATTTAATTTGGGGGGGTCTGGAGGAGGTGATCTGGAGTCTCGGCACGTACACTAGTTACACTAGTGTACGTAGGTCGACCTCAAAATCGGGCTATCTCTCTCCGTTAACGAGTTATCAGCGTTTTAGTGTTTTAGTTTTGAAGGTCGGTTCAGATTCAGTGGCGGCTTAATTATTTTGGAAAATGACAAAATTCTGTTTGTTGCTCTGGGGGATAATGGGCTTGGTCCTCCCTACCTTACTGGGCTATTGTGTATAATTTTTAATTTATAATGTGTAAAATAGTTAGAATTAAGTTGAAATAAAATAAAATTTGAATAATTGATAAAATAAAATTTAATTTGGGGGGGTCTGGAGGAGGTGATCTGGGGTCTCGGCACGTACACTAGTTACACTAGTGTACGTAGGTCGACCTCAAAATCGGGCTAACTCGCTCCGTTTTAGAGTTATTTCAGTTTTAATAAAATTGAGAGATAATTAATGAAAAATAAAATATGAAAATCGACCTTATGTCCCTAAGCATACGGGTCCCTACTGGGTAAGTTAGGTTGGAATTAAAAAGAGGAAATGAATTAAAATAACACGAAATAGAAATGAAATAATGAAGTAATAATAAAATCGACCCTATCTCCCTAGAAATACGGGTCAATTTTGCGTAATTAAAAAAATAAAAAAGAAAAATAAAAAGAGATTTTTGTTAATTAATTAAACACGTGAGGAGAAATAAAATCGTCCTTACGTCCCTACGTTTACGGTCCCTACTGGGTAAATAAAATTGACTTGTAGAATAGAAAATGAATTAAAAATAACACGATATAGAAATGAGATAATAATATAATCGACCCTATGTCCCTACAATTATGGGTCAATTTTGCGTAATTAATTTTAAAATTAAAAAGATTTTTGTTGATTACCCGGTTTTAAACGCGTGAGGAAAATAAAATTGACTCTATGTCCCTACAATACGGGTCAATTTTGTGTAATAAATTTTAATAAAAGATTTTTGTTATTTAACAGGTTTTAAGTACCCGTGAGGGGAATTAGAATTGACTCTATGTCCTTATAATACTGGTCTATTTTGAGTTATTATAAAATGTAATAATTATTAAATTAAAGAAATTTTTAAGATCTAAACTAATACCAAGAGAAAGAAGATCGCAACCTTATGGCCCTATTAATACGGGTCAGTTTTGCTTGGTTTAGCAGAATTATTAAAATGTAAAATTAAGAAATAAAAACAGAATTATTTTAGGTCCATACGTGAACACACAAAACACACAAGACACACAAAACATATAAAGTTCCAGAGTATTTTAAGTTAAACAGTAAAAGTCGGTAAGTACTACGCAGTGTTCTTTAACATTCCCGATGGCACTTTGAAAATGCACTTTTTTATTTGTTGGTATTTTAAAATTCTAAATTAGCAAATTATAAGCTTGGGCTCCAGAAACTCCAAATCTGGCTTCACTTTCTGTCTAGGTCTAACCTAGACCAAGTTATGACCAGATTTAGGTCTCCGATGCGTAACAACAGAATTACCACGTTAACATGAAGCATGCGAAAAGAAATGTGATTTTAAGGAAATTTAGTTTAAAAATAGAAAATTGAGTTTAAATTTAACACTGATTTTTTATATGATTGGCAATTAGCTATTCTATTGAACTCTATTTTAAATTGGGTGATAATGATAGTGCTGGGAATGTTAAAAAATATTAAAATGGAAAAAATAAAATTTAAAAACAGCAAATACTTTTTGTCGGCACTTAGAGTCCTAGGATCCTCGCGAAACTTTCCAGGGTGGTTGCTGGCTGGCCCAGGTACCTTTCCAGGTCCACAGATCTCGAGGATCGCGTTCCTGGACTGGTTCCCGTGGGTTTTTCTGCGCGTGGAATTTCTGCGGGCGCCTTAAGCCGCTGTTTAAGGCCTAGGACTTCACGGAAAATTGCTTCCAGTGGTCTAGAATTGTTGATAGCACTAAGTTTATCACTTTTAAACACTATTTTGGGTGGAATTCCCTCAACTTTGAAAAAGTTTGAACTTTTCGGCGAGATTTTGTCAATTTCACTCCCGGTTTGGTAAAATAATGTCGCGAAAGTATTTTACACTCACTTAAAAAATCTGAGTTTTTTATGGGTTATAGTCTATGAGCTACCACTATTTTACAGCTAATAAAAACTATAGGTCGCCGCGACTAATCGCGTTTTATAAATTATCTCCCGCAATGTTTACCTTTTGGCCGTGATTTCTGCTCCCGCGCTCCGTAAAAGGGGGTAAAAGACCCTCTTAGGAGGGGTCAAAAAATCCAAAATTTCGTGAGGATGTAGGCACTTAGGTATCACTTCACTGGGTAATTTAAAATTTATAGGTCGCAGCGACTAATCGAGCGCCGCACGCCACTTTATACTTTTGTTTGCACTTTTTGCCGTTTTTTGCGTTTTCTTTTCGTCACAATTCTTTCAGTTTTTAACCGATTTTAATTCTGAAAACACCATTCGTTAGTGCTCGTCAGCGCGCAACTTTTAAGGTATCGCACGGGTTTTTACGTCGCGAAAGGCCGAATACACGATTTTTTCACTGTTTCTTCGCTGCGGAGCTTGATTTCGACGCTACGGAGCTCGGAAAACGTGACCGTTCGGGCGCGCGGGTGGCTAACTACTGGTTAGGTTAGGTTAGGTTAGGTTAGGTTAGGTTAGGTTAGGTTAGGTTAGGTTAGGTTAGGTTAGGTTAGGTTAGGTTAGGTTAGGTTAGGTTAGGTTAGGTCAGGTCAGGTCAGGTCAGGTCAGGTCAGGTCAGGTCAGGTCAGGTCAGGTCAGGTCAGGTCAGGTCAGGTCAGGTCAGGTCAGGTCAGGTCAGGTCAGGTCAGGTCAGGTCAGGTCAGGTCAGGTCAGGTCAGGTCAGGTCAGGTCAGGTCAGGTCAGGTCAGGTCAGGTCAGGTCAGGTCAGGTCAGGTCAGGTCAGGTCAGGTCAGGTCAGGTCAGGTCAGGTCAGGTCAGGTCAGGTCAGGTCAGGTCAGGTCAGGTCAGGTCAGGTCAGGTCAGGTCAGGTCAGGTCAGGTCAGGTCAGGTCAGGTCAGGTCAGGTCAGGTCAGGTCAGGTCAGGTCAGGTCAGGTCAGGTCAGGTCAGGTCAGGTCAGGTCAGGTCAGGTCAGGTCAGGTCAGGTTAGGTCAGGTCAGGTCAGGTTAGGTTAGGTTAGGTTAGGTTAGGTTAGGTTAGGTTAGGTTAGGTTAGGTTAGGTTAGGTTAGGTTAGGTTAGGTTAGGTTAGGTTAGGTTAGGTTAGGTTAGGTTAGGTTAGGTTAGGTTAGGTTAGGTTAGGTTAGGTTAGGTTAGGTTAGGTTAGGTTAGGTTAGGTTAGGTTAGGTTAGGTTAGGTTAGGTTAGGTTAGGTTAGGTTAGGTTAGGTTAGGTTAGGTTAGGTTAGGTTAGGTTAGGTTAGGTTAGGTTAGGTTAGGTTAGGTTAGGTTAGGTTAGGTTAGGTTAGGTTAGGTTAGGTTAGGTTAGGTTAGGTTAGGTTAGGTTAGGTTAGGTTAGGTTAGGTTAGGTTAGGTTAGGTTAGGTTAGGTTAGGTTAGGTTAGGTTAGGTTAGGTTAGGTTAGGTTAGGTTAGGTTAGGTTAGGTTAGGTTAGGTTAGGTTAGGTTAGGTTAGGTTAGGTTAGGTTAGGTTAGGTTAGGTTAGGTTAGGTTAGGTTAGGTTAGGTTAGGTTAGGTTAGGTTAGGTTAGGTTAGGTTAGGTTAGGTTAGGTTAGGTTAGGTTAGGTTAGGTTAGGTTAGGTTAGGTTAGGTTAGGTTAGGTTAGGTTAGGTTAGGTTAGGTTAGGTTAGGTTAGGTTAGGTTAGGTTAGGTTAGGTTAGGTTAGGTTAGGTTAGGTTAGGTTAGGTTAGGTTAGGTTAGGTTAGGTTAGGTTAGGTTAGGTTAGGTTAGGTTAGGTTAGGTTAGGTTAGGTTAGGTTAGGTTAGGTTAGGTTAGGTTAGGTTAGGTTAGGTTAGGTTAGGTTAGGTTAGGTTAGGTTAGGTTAGGTTAGGTTAGGTTAGGTTAGGTTAGGTTAGGTTAGGTTAGGTTAGGTTAGGTTAGGTTAGGTTAGGTTAGGTTAGGTTAGGTTAGGTTAGGTTAGGTTAGGTTAGGTTAGGTTAGGTTAGGTTAGGTTAGGTTAGGTTAGGTTAGGTTAGGTTAGGTTAGGTTAGGTTAGGTTAGGTTAGGTTAGGTTAGGTTAGGTTAGGTTAGGTTAGGTTAGGTTAGGTTAGGTTAGGTTAGGTTAGGTTAGGTTAGGTTAGGTTAGGTTAGGTTAGGTTAGGTTAGGTTAGGTTAGGTTAGGTTAGGTTAGGTTAGGTTAGGTTAGGTTAGGTTAGGTTAGGTTAGGTTAGGTTAGGTTAGGTTAGGTTAGGTTAGGTTAGGTTAGGTTAGGTTAGGTTAGGTTAGGTTAGGTTAGGTTAGGTTAGGTTAGGTTAGGTTAGGTTAGGTTAGGTTAGGTTAGGTTAGGTTAGGTTAGGTTAGGTTAGGTTAGGTTAGGTTAGGTTAGGTTAGGTTAGGTTAGGTTAGGTTAGGTTAGGTTAGGTTAGGTTAGGTTAGGTTAGGTTAGGTTAGGTTAGGTTAGGTTAGGTTAGGTTAGGTTAGGTTAGGTTAGGTTAGGTTAGGTTAGGTTAGGTTAGGTTAGGTTAGGTTAGGTTAGGTTAGGTTAGGTTAGGTTAGGTTAGGTTAGGTTAGGTTAGGTTAGGTTAGGTTAGGTTAGGTTAGGTTAGGTTAGGTTAGGTTAGGTTAGGTTAGGTTAGGTTAGGTTAGGTTAGGTTAGGTTAGGTTAGGTTAGGTTAGGTTAGGTTAGGTTAGGTTAGGTTAGGTTAGGTTAGGTTAGGTTAGGTTAGGTTAGGTTAGGTTAGGTTAGGTTAGGTTAGGTTAGGTTAGGTTAGGTTAGGTTAGGTTAGGTTAGGTTAGGTTAGGTTAGGTTAGGTTAGGTTAGGTTAGGTTAGGTTAGGTTAGGTTAGGTTAGGTTAGGTTAGGTTAGGTTAGGTTAGGTTAGGTTAGGTTAGGTTAGGTTAGGTTAGGTTAGGTTAGGTTAGGTTAGGTTAGGTTAGGTTAGGTTAGGTTAGGTTAGGTTAGGTTAGGTTAGGTTAGGTTAGGTTAGGTTAGGTTAGGTTAGGTTAGGTTAGGTTAGGTTAGGTTAGGTTAGGTTAGGTTAGGTTAGGTTAGGTTAGGTTAGGTTAGGTTAGGTTAGGTTAGGTTAGGTTAGGTTAGGTTAGGTTAGGTTAGGTTAGGTTAGGTTAGGTTAGGTTAGGTTAGGTTAGGTTAGGTTAGGTTAGGTTAGGTTAGGTTAGGTTAGGTTAGGTTAGGTTAGGTTAGGTTAGGTTAGGTTAGGTTAGGTTAGGTTAGGTTAGGTTAGGTTAGGTTAGGTTAGGTTAGGTTAGGTTAGGTTAGGTTAGGTTAGGTTAGGTTAGGTTAGGTTAGGTTAGGTTAGGTTAGGTTAGGTTAGGTTAGGTTAGGTTAGGTTAGGTTAGGTTAGGTTAGGTTAGGTTAGGTTAGGTTAGGTTAGGTTAGGTTAGGTTAGGTTAGGTTAGGTTAGGTTAGGTTAGGTTAGGTTAGGTTAGGTTAGGTTAGGTTAGGTTAGGTTAGGTTAGGTTAGGTTAGGTTAGGTTAGGTTAGGTTAGGTTAGGTTAGGTTAGGTTAGGTTAGGTTAGGTTAGGTTAGGTTAGGTTAGGTTAGGTTAGGTTAGGTTAGGTTAGGTTAGGTTAGGTTAGGTTAGGTTAGGTTAGGTTAGGTTAGGTTAGGTTAGGTTAGGTTAGGTTAGGTTAGGTTAGGTTAGGTTAGGTTAGGTTAGGTTAGGTTAGGTTAGGTTAGGTTAGGTTAGGTTAGGTTAGGTTAGGTTAGGTTAGGTTAGGTTAGGTTAGGTTAGGTTAGGTTAGGTTAGGTTAGGTTAGGTTAGGTTAGGTTAGGTTAGGTTAGGTTAGGTTAGGTTAGGTTAGGTTAGGTTAGGTTAGGTTAGGTTAGGTTAGGTTAGGTTAGGTTAGGTTAGGTTAGGTTAGGTTAGGTTAGGTTAGGTTAGGTTAGGTTAGGTTAGGTTAGGTTAGGTTAGGTTAGGTTAGGTTAGGTTAGGTTAGGTTAGGTTAGGTTAGGTTAGGTTAGGTTAGGTTAGGTTAGGTTAGGTTAGGTTAGGTTAGGTTAGGTTAGGTTAGGTTAGGTTAGGTTAGGTTAGGTTAGGTTAGGTTAGGTTAGGTTAGGTTAGGTTAGGTTAGGTTAGGTTAGGTTAGGTTAGGTTAGGTTAGGTTAGGTTAGGTTAGGTTAGGTTAGGTTAGGTTAGGTTAGGTTAGGTTAGGTTAGGTTAGGTTAGGTTAGGTTAGGTTAGGTTAGGTTAGGTTAGGTTAGGTTAGGTTAGGTTAGGTTAGGTTAGGTTAGGTTAGGTTAGGTTAGGTTAGGTTAGGTTAGGTTAGGTTAGGTTAGGTTAGGTTAGGTTAGGTTAGGTTAGGTTAGGTTAGGTTAGGTTAGGTTAGGTTAGGTTAGGTTAGGTTAGGTTAGGTTAGGTTAGGTTAGGTTAGGTTAGGTTAGGTTAGGTTAGGTTAGGTTAGGTTAGGTTAGGTTAGGTTAGGTTAGGTTAGGTTAGGTTAGGTTAGGTTAGGTTAGGTTAGGTTAGGTTAGGTTAGGTTAGGTTAGGTTAGGTTAGGTTAGGTTAGGTTAGGTTAGGTTAGGTTAGGTTAGGTTAGGTTAGGTTAGGTTAGGTTAGGTTAGGTTAGGTTAGGTTAGGTTAGGTTAGGTTAGGTTAGGTTAGGTTAGGTTAGGTTAGGTTAGGTTAGGTTAGGTTAGGTTAGGTTAGGTTAGGTTAGGTTAGGTTAGGTTAGGTTAGGTTAGGTTAGGTTAGGTTAGGTTAGGTTAGGTTAGGTTAGGTTAGGTTAGGTTAGGTTAGGTTAGGTTAGGTTAGGTTAGGTTAGGTTAGGTTAGGTTAGGTTAGGTTAGGTTAGGTTAGGTTAGGTTAGGTTAGGTTAGGTTAGGTTAGGTTAGGTTAGGTTAGGTTAGGTTAGGTTAGGTTAGGTTAGGTTAGGTTAGGTTAGGTTAGGTTAGGTTAGGTTAGGTTAGGTTAGGTTAGGTTAGGTTAGGTTAGGTTAGGTTAGGTTAGGTTAGGTTAGGTTAGGTTAGGTTAGGTTAGGTTAGGTTAGGTTAGGTTAGGTTAGGTTAGGTTAGGTTAGGTTAGGTTAGGTTAGGTTAGGTTAGGTTAGGTTAGGTTAGGTTAGGTTAGGTTAGGTTAGGTTAGGTTAGGTTAGGTTAGGTTAGGTTAGGTTAGGTTAGGTTAGGTTAGGTTAGGTTAGGTTAGGTTAGGTTAGGTTAGGTTAGGTTAGGTTAGGTTAGGTTAGGTTAGGTTAGGTTAGGTTAGGTTAGGTTAGGTTAGGTTAGGTTAGGTTAGGTTAGGTTAGGTTAGGTTAGGTTAGGTTAGGTTAGGTTAGGTTAGGTTAGGTTAGGTTAGGTTAGGTTAGGTTAGGTTAGGTTAGGTTAGGTTAGGTTAGGTTAGGTTAGGTTAGGTTAGGTTAGGTTAGGTTAGGTTAGGTTAGGTTAGGTTAGGTTAGGTTAGGTTAGGTTAGGTTAGGTTAGGTTAGGTTAGGTTAGGTTAGGTTAGGTTAGGTTAGGTTAGGTTAGGTTAGGTTAGGTTAGGTTAGGTTAGGTTAGGTTAGGTTAGGTTAGGTTAGGTTAGGTTAGGTTAGGTTAGGTTAGGTTAGGTTAGGTTAGGTTAGGTTAGGTTAGGTTAGGTTAGGTTAGGTTAGGTTAGGTTAGGTTAGGTTAGGTTAGGTTAGGTTAGGTTAGGTTAGGTTAGGTTAGGTTAGGTTAGGTTAGGTTAGGTTAGGTTAGGTTAGGTTAGGTTAGGTTAGGTTAGGTTAGGTTAGGTTAGGTTAGGTTAGGTTAGGTTAGGTTAGGTTAGGTTAGGTTAGGTTAGGTTAGGTTAGGTTAGGTTAGGTTAGGTTAGGTTAGGTTAGGTTAGGTTAGGTTAGGTTAGGTTAGGTTAGGTTAGGTTAGGTTAGGTTAGGTTAGGTTAGGTTAGGTTAGGTTAGGTTAGGTTAGGTTAGGTTAGGTTAGGTTAGGTTAGGTTAGGTTAGGTTAGGTTAGGTTAGGTTAGGTTAGGTTAGGTTAGGTTAGGTTAGGTTAGGTTAGGTTAGGTTAGGTTAGGTTAGGTTAGGTTAGGTTAGGTTAGGTTAGGTTAGGTTAGGTTAGGTTAGGTTAGGTTGGGGGACCCCCCACAGCGCATACTTCCTCGTAGTGTCCCCTGGAAACGTCCCAGTTTGACCACCGTAACGGAGTGGCAGACTGGGTACGGCTAAAGTGCGCTGTGCATTCGTTGCTAACATTTTATTATTTTATTGCGGTAAGTGACGAATTTGTGTGATTGAGGCTATGCCTCCCCGTAAGGGCGGTATGAAGAAAAAAGGCCCTTCTAAGGGCCAACCAAAAGGCCCTTCTCAGGGCCAACCAGAAGGAGAAGAAGGCAGAGCCTTCTACGGTGGAAGGATGGACGACTCTTTGCCCGACAATGAGTCCGTTGTGTCGGACGCCAGCTCGATGGTGATCGAGGACTCTCGATCACGATCGGGCTCGCGGAAGAGGACGGCCTTCCTGAAGGAAGCATCCGATGGCTCCTCGGCGTCGGATTCGGCGAAGGAGCCGAGGAAAGGGCCTAAGGCCAAAAAGCCGTCGTCACAAACGGCAGCGGACACCCACAACGTGGGTCTGGCAGACGCCCAACGCCAGTTGAACCTGGCGCGGAGGACACAGCTCGAGCAGGAGTTGGAAGAGCGGGTTGAGGCCAACGAGCAACGGGCGCGCGTCTCCCGGGCCAGCTCTGGATACGGCGCGTCCCGAGTCCTGTACTCGGACCACTCCCTGGCCGAGCTGGAGCGGATGGCGGCAGAGGACGAGGAGGAGATAGTGGTGGTCGCCTCCAAGTCCTCCCACTTAAAGGGGACTTTTCAGAAGTCCCTGAAATGCCGGGCCGTGAGCATGCGGGGCATCGTCGCGGAGCTGGTGCAGCGGCAGGCGACCGACGAGACGCGGCAACTGCAGGCGAGGGTCGATCGCCTGCAGACGGAGGTCAGCCAGCTGCACCAGAAGCTGGCTGAAGCCACGGCCCAGCCAACCCAGGCTGAGCCGAGACCAGCGGCAGAGGGCCCTGCCTCCTCCAACCTTGAGGATATTATCCGCAAGGTTGTGATGGAGGAGAGGGCCTTCACGAGGGCCTGCATCGAAGGAATCGAGGACCGGCTCCTGCCCGAAAAAAACTACCGGCTGCCGCTTGCCTCTGATAAGAGGAAGGGTGGGCCGGAGCCAACCCCACATAGGGAGGAGGACCCCCTCCTGCCTGCCACCACCCCGACCAACCAGCAGGGCTGGACGAGGGTGGTCGGCAAGGGCAAAGGGAAGGGCAAGGGCAAGGGGGCATCAGCGGTCGTCCCTGCTGTCCCCGTCCCCGCCACCACCACCCCTCCCAGCCGGTCGCAGACGATCGGCAAGGGAAAGGGGAAGGGGAAAAGCTCCCCCCCAGCCGTCCCCGCTACCGTCCCTGCCAACCAGTCGCAGTCGAATGGCAAGGGAGGGGGAAAGGGGAAGGGTTCGGCCCCAGCCGGCAAGAGGAACTTGGTTCCTCCCAAGACCGCAGCCGTCGTGGTGACGCTCACCGCGGAGGCTGCGGAGCGGGGTGAGACGTACGCGTCCGTAATGATGCGGGCGCGTGCGAATGCCGATCCCAGCAAACTTGGGATCGGCAAGGTCTCATGCCGCCGGACGCAGACTGGGGCTCGATTGTTCGAGTTCCCTGGAGCCGAGGGTGGGGCGCATGCGGACCTCTTTGCAGCAAAGCTGAAAGAGGTCATCGCGGACGCGGCCAAGGTGGCCAGGCCAGTGAAATCGGCGGCCTTAGAGATCTCCGACTTGGATGACACTGTCACCAAGGAGGAGGTCGTGGCGGCGGTCGCAGCCATAGGGGGTTGCGATGTCGCAGCGGTGCAAGGCCGGGGCATTAGGCCCGGCCGCGGCGGCATGGGCACTATTCGCCTGGAGTGCCCAGTCGCCGTTGCCAAAGCCGTCCTCGACAAGGGACGGCTTGCCGTCGGCTTTGGCTCGGGTGCAGTCCGAGCGCTTGAGGCTCAGCCACTGCGGTGCTTCAGGTGCTTTGGCATCGGACACACCCGGCCCCTCTGTCCGTCCAGTATCGACAGGACGGACAGCTGCTACCGCTGCGGCAAGGAGGGCCATAAGGCCGCAGCCTGCAAGGCCGCCACGCCGCACTGCGCGGTGTGTGCCGCCAATGGCCGCCCGGCGGGCCACGTTATGGGGGGGAGGAACTGTAGTCCTCCCCCAAAGAGGGGCAAAGTTCAGGCGCCGACCCGGCCTGTCACTGCCACCGCCGTACCAGAGGCTACGGCGGCTGTGGAGGAGGGGGGTGCGATGTCCGACTAATGAATAGGGTCCAACATCGCATCCTCCAGGCGAACACCAACCACTGCAGAGTGGCACAGGATCTGCTGATGCAGACCGTGGCTGAGTGGTTGGTGGACGTGGCAGTGGTCGCCGAGCCGTACTCGGTCCCCAGTACCTGGCTGGGCGATCGGGACGGCTTGGTGGCGTTGGTGTCGCGGCCCGCCACGGACTCCCCTCCCCTCTCGCTTTTAGAGAGGGGACCGGGATACGTGGCCGCCGCGTGGGGAGATATAGCCCTAGTCGGGGTATATTTCTCCCCAAACCGCCCTCTAAGAGACTTCGAGAATTTTCTCGAGGTCCTTACGGCAGTCGCCGGGAGGGCGGCACCACGTCAGGTCATCCTAATGGGCGACCTGAACGCCAAGTCAGTAGCCTGGGGCAACCCGGCCGCCTCATGCAACGTCCGGGGACGCGCCGCCGAACTGTGGGCGGCTTCGTGCGGTGTGTCCCTCCTAAACAGGGGGGATGTTCACACGTGTGTGCGGCAGCGGGGAGGGTCTGTGGTTGACGTTTCGTTCGCCACCCCCGTGCTAGCCGCCCGCGTCGTGGACTGGCGGGTTGAGATGGTGGAGACCCTGTCGGACCACCGCTATGTGCGGTTCGACATCTCCACCCATGGCCCGCGGGGGGGAATGGCCCGCCCGGGCCAATCTCCCTTCCCGCGGTGGGCTCTCACCCGCCTGGACCGGGAGGCAGCCCAGGAGGCAGCGTTCCTCCAGGACTGGCTCTCGCCCCCTGTGGAGGCCCTGGACGTTGACGCCGCAGCGGTCCAACTCCGAGGGTCCCTGACCGAGGTGTGCAATTCGAGTATGCCTCGGTCACGCCGTCCGCCTCCCCGTCGCGCCGTTTATTGGTGGACGGAGGAGTTGGCGGGGCTCCGGGCCTCTTGCGTGGCGGCCAGGAGGGCCTACACGCGGAGCCGGCGGCGCACCACCCGATCTCAGGCCGGGGGGGATCGCCTTTACGCCTCCTACCTGGAGGCAAAGACGGTCCTCAGGACGGGAATGTGCGCCGCCAAGGACTCGGCAAGGGCCGAGATGTTGGAGGGTCTCGACAGGGATCCATACGGGAGGCCGTATAAGCTGGCGCGGAGCCAGCTGCGGCCCTGCGGTCCCCCCCTGTCGGAGACCCTCGAGCCGGCGTTGCTGGATGGGGTGGTCCGGTCCCTGTTTCCACGCAGGACCGACTTCACACCACCAGCAATGGACCCCCCGCAGGAAGCGGCTACGCCGGAGGACGAGGTACCCCCGGTGACGGTGGATGAAGTCCACGAGGGGATACTTCGCCTCCGCGCGAAGAAGACGGCCCCTGGGCCGGACGGCGTCCCCGCTCGGGTGGTGGCGATAGCTGCCTCCCAAATGGAGGACAGGTTTCGGGACCTCTTCAGCGCGTGCCTTACGGCTGGGAGGTTCCCGAAACTGTGGAGGGAGGGGCGGCTTTGCCTCCTCCGAAAAGAGGGACGCCCGGCGGACTCCCCCTCGGCATACCGGCCCATCGTTCTACTCGATGAGGTCGGTAAATTGTTTGAGGGGATAGTCGCCGACCGGCTCAACAGCCATCTGCGGGGGGTGGGACCAGACCTGTCGGACGCCCAGTTCGGATTTCGAAAGGGGCGTTCGACGGTCGATGCCTTGGCCCTGCTGAAGGGCCAGGTGCAGGAGGCGGTGGCCGCGGGGGACGGAGTGTTGGCGGTGTCGTTCGACATTGCCAACGCCTTCAACTCCGTCCCCCACGCGACCATATTGGAGGCACTCCGATACCATGGAGTGCCCCAATATCTGCGGGCGATCCTGGCCAGCTACCTGGAGGACCGAGAGGTCCTTCTGGTGGACAAGACGGCCAGGATCAGGCGCTACGGCGCGGAGTCCGGTGTTCCGCAGGGGTCGGTTTTAGGCCCTCCCCTGTGGAACATCGGTTTTAATTGGCTCCTGCGGGGCACCCTCCTCCAGGGCACGAGTGTCATTTGCTACGCAGATGACACTCTCCTCGTTGCCCGGGGGAGGGACTTCGGTGAGGCGGCCTGTTTGGCCTCGGCCGGCGGATCCTTGGTGGCGGGGAGGATCCGCCGGCTTGGACTGAGGGTGGCGCTGAACAAGACCGAGGCCGTGTTCTTCCACGGGCCTCGGCAGCGCCGCCCTCCTGACGCCCATATCTTGGTGGAGGGCGTCCGGATAGAGGTCGGGGTCCAGATGAAATATCTGGGCCTCGTGCTTGACAGCAGGTGGCGCTTCGGCCCGCATTTCAGCGGGCTGTCGACCCGCCTGCTGAAAGCCGCGGACGCCCTCTCATGGCTCCTCCCGAACCTGGGGGGGCCCAAGACGCGATGCCGGCGCCTCTATGCCGGCATCCTCAAGAGCATGGCCCTCTACGGGGCACCCATCTGGGCGTACTCCCTCCAGAGGAGGGAGAATGCAACCGCCATCCGCGGGCCACAAAGGGCCATTGCACAGCGGGTGGCGAGGGCCTACCGCTCAGTGGGCTTTTCGGCGGCGTGCGCTCTGGCGGGCACCCCTCCCTGGGAGTTGGAGGCATGGGTGCTCGCCAGAGTATATGAGTGGACTGCGCGGCGGAAGGCGCTCGGGGAGCGCCCCGCCGCGGAAGAGCGGGAGGCCGTGCGGCGGGAGGCGAGGGACGCTATCATCGTCCATTGGACGGAGGACCTCGCCACCGCCGCCTTTGGCCGTCGGACGCTGGACGCGCTCGGTCCAGTCCTGCGGGACTGGCTCGAGCGGCCTCACGGTTTCCTCTCGTTCCGTCTAGTGCAGGTGTTGTCCGGACATGGTTGTTTCGGAACGCACCTGCACCGGATCCGGAGGGAGGAAACCCCAGCGTGCCACGACTGCGGCGCGGCAGAGGACACGGCGCAGCACACCCTCGAGGTGTGCCCAGCCTGGGCAGAGCTGCGCCGTGTCCTGATTAGTGTGATCGGGCAGGACCTCTCACTTCCCGGCGTGGTCAACTCCATGCTGGGGAGTGAGGAGGCCTGGGCGGCGGTTGCCTCCTTTTGCGAGGTCGTGATGTCGCAAAAGGAGGCGGCGGAGCGTGCGCGGGAGGACGATCCTCTCGCGCCGCCGCTCCGCAGGCGAAGAAGGGGTGGGAGAAGGCGGTTGTACGATCGTCTCCTCCCACCTCCTGGTGGCGATTAGCGGGCGACAGGTGCGGGGGCACCTTTCGCTCGCATTGCACTAATCGCCACCCTCGTCGGGCGGGAACGGCCGAGCACTGTGGTCGTTCCCGGGCCCCTCCACTAAGGGAGGGGCGTGAAGGCCCCGCTGTAAAGGCGGGCGGTCGTCGGCGGAGGACTGGACGTAAAGGCTGTGCCAGTTTCCCAGTCCTCCTCCATAAAGACGATGCGGGAGTGCCGCTGGGTTATTTTAGTGGGTATACCGGGCCTCAGCCCGGGGAGTCCCACATAGCCCCCCATTCCCCCAATGGGTGGGTATGCGTAATGCATTTTTTCCCAGCGTGATCAAAAAAAA